>BPTQ01000005.1:100125404-100187088 GCA_019973895.1 Chrysanthemum seticuspe | reverse complement strand
AACATATAGTGTCTATCAAGAAAACTAGAATCACCCAACAATTCCTACAATCTACACCATTACACCAAACTAACAATAACAACATACTTAAATTGTTAACTTACTAATACACTCCAAATCTTTTTTCTAAATAATCTAACCAAATAATAATAATAATAATAATAATAATAATAATAATAATAATAATAATAATAATAATAATAATAATAATAATAATAATAATAATAGTTTTGATCTTCTCACCTTCATGCTTCAAATCCTTGGATTCCTTTTTGATTGATACGCAAAGCTTTGATATATTGATCAATATTTTCAATGCATGGGACGGCTATTAAAAGTCTAGCCAATGCTTGGTTTGTTTCTGCCTCCACTACTAAATTTACTGTAACTTTGAGAGTCATTTCAATGATCGCCGCAGAAATCATTTCCCCTTCCAAACACCGGGATATAGAACCCCATGCATTTATCAGAGCTGTCTCTCCTGTTGTAGGGTCACGGATTTTGAACTTGGGTTGTATGAGGGTTCTATTGAAATGCTGAAATAAAACATGGAACCGCACCGGCTCTATAGTCATATGAAGAATAGTCGTGAGAGCACTATTAACGTTTGTTTGCCACTGAATGTCCTTTACAGGTCCCATTAATAATAACCTAACGATTTCATCAACCGCCCACAGAAATACCCAATACCCAACTTTAGCTTTGTCGTAACCTTCGCTTACCCTGATGTGTTGATCTGTGCTCCCTCGACCAAGCAACCATGGGTTTCCCAATGTTTCATCACCAATGTTTATCTTCATGCATTATAATTTGTTTTATATGAAAATGAAGATACATTGGTGTACCATTGGAAGCCAGGTACCTCAAAGGGAGATTGGCTCCTAACCGTCCATTAAAAAGTTTCTAGTTATGAAGATAGTCTAGCCCACGTGTAGCACCTACCGACATCCTCTCTTTCCCATACCCTCCCCATAACCTCAAAGTCTTTGATTGCTTCCAAACATATAAAATGACAGCATGATACTTCTGTAAAAATGGCAAAATATGAAAATAAGCAGCATTCAAGAAATACAAGAAATGGAAAACTACAATAACCCACAACAAAAACCGGGTTTGTTGCAGTTATAACTATACTAATAACACGATGGATGAAGATAGATGGAAAAAAGAAAAACAAATTTCTAAGAATGGATGCAAAAAGCAAATCTTGTTTCATTTTTCTGATTAATGAAAGATCTGAAAGTAGTAAATGACTATTGTACCCTCGATTCTATTATTTATGTTTCAGGATCTCAACCAGAATAAATACGTAACCACCATCAAAACAATAAGAACCCACACAAATTTTAATTTATCAACTAATAAATTCTATAGCGTTAAATACATCATGGTAACAAAACACTATCATATCATCATTATATTAGAGTACATGTTTAAGAAGCAATATGATACAAACATAAACAATAATAAACTTTAGTACGTAAAAAGAAAGTTTGATTATAAAAATGCTTTTTTCTAAAACACATAAACAACTACATTTACAGTCTCCATGATATAAGATGCTTAATTAGAGGGTGAAAGAAACCTTTGATTCTTGTATAATCTACAGGAAAGAAATTGAAGCGTCGAGCTCGTCGGAGTGGAGGCAGCGAAATGAAGAGGACGACTGAGTAGTGCGGCTGTGATGTGGCCGACGAGAGGAAGGTCTTGAGAAGAATTTTTTTATTTTTTATTTTGAGGATTTGTGAAACACAAAGGATGAAAGGGAACTACTATATATAGCCAAATACAGGTTGGTGTGGGATTTAATACTCTGAGTTCAATATGCATGCTTACTGAGGAATTTTGGGAGATACTCAAATTTAATAATGGTTATGTTATAACAGAAATAAATATCAGTTGTTTTATAGTTTTGTTTATTTAGCTTGTTTGTGATAAGTTATGAAATTAATCAAATGCAAGTTTGATGTTAAAAGAATACATAATTATTGGTATATTTATCTTTTATAGAGCTCATACTTTTTAACAACGCGCTCTATTAAACTTATAACACAAACAAATCATAAATTTTATTATCTAAAACTAGAACTTATTTTGATCGAGAGCTAAACTTATCATCAACTCTATGCCTATATGCCAAACACACCGATATGAAATTGATTGTTGTCCGTATTAATTAGTATGTACCAACTCTCTGATCAAACAATCCAAGTTTATAGTTACTTTACAGCTTGGTTACTTTATTTTGCGATGTTGATGTATCAAAGCACAGTAAATTTGCGATGTTGACAAAGCATTATACTTTGCCTACTGTTTAGTAGTGTCTTCTTTTCATTGTAGTAATTGATGAGTTTAGACTCTTGAAAGCGAAGAAGACTTGCCGGGCTATCATGTAAAGACTTGCTTCCAATTACAACATATATGTCAGCAAAGAAAGGGCGAGTATACTGTTACAATACGTAATATTTAATATCATCAATATTGCTACTGTTTATGTGTCAAAGAGTTGCCCAACCATATTTTAATGGTAGTTTCCAGTTTAATGTGTGCACTGGTAGGAGATGATGACTAGTTTCGGATGGTTCCGAAGTTGGGTTTTAGTGTCGGAGTTGTAGCGGAGGTGGGTCTTAATGTCGGGATAATGGTTGCAATGTGTTATGACTAATGATGGTGCAGTGGCCGGTAAATATGAGGATGGATAATAATAATTATGATAATAATATTAACCGAATCAAGGCTTATATTTACCCCATGCAATTAAGGTTTAAACTTTTGCGTTATCAAATGCCATTTTTTATAGAGTGATTTTTTGCAAAACTTTCTTGCAATCCAGTCTTGGAGCATATGACAAACTTAAAAAATTCTACTAGTTTGATATATATAATCATTACCGATTTGCAGTTTAGTTTTATTGTATAATACTATAATGATGCCACTAACAAGTTTATATCAGATCCACATCTTCCAAACTCCAAAGGCCTTTGATTATTTATGGTCGTGTGTTCACTTCATTTGGTTAACAATTTTAATTATATTAGGGTTTGCATGCAAATTGGCTCACATTGAATGTATGGTTTGCGTGAGAGTAATGGGCTCACAAAGCTTAAAACGCCTTCCATGTGAAACAAAAAATGTGAAATATCCAGAATTGCTTTTTAGCTGAAGCATATGTAACTTGAAGGTGGAGAGTAGCCTCGAGAATTATATGGCTAAAACACAGTGATAAAAATTCCAAAATTTTCAATTTGGTTCATGGTATTAAGAAGAATAGAAATTCAATTGTCAGGTTGAACATTAATTCACAATGGGTAGTGCAACAGAACATCATCAAAGAACATATTGTCAACCACTTTTATTTGGGTAAAAAGGTTAATTCACCCCGGTAAAATTCATTACACCAAAAAAATTTAAAGTACAATTGACATGGGTGAATCCCATGCCCTCAGCCCATAACATAGGCGACATCAACTGCAAAAGCATGACAACTATCTAGCTAACCGCTAGAACTAACAATTACATTTAAAAAAACAATTTAAATGTAAATACAACCGGTTCAAAGAACCGCATTCATAGTGTGCAACTCTATTCTTCAAAAATTTGCGTTTCATAACCCATGAGTGCACCACCAACTTCCAGGACCACAACCATTGGCATACAACATAAACATTGAGTCAAGAGAAGAGACCCCGCTACACCATATACCAAACTTCCAAAAAACATTCCCAATCGACCACCAAAAAAGAATTCAGCCCAAAGAATGAGATCGAAAAGAACATGAGAACTCCAACCATGCCAACAACAACGCATGACATAATCAGAAAAAATTCAGTTTCACCAAACCACAACTTACAATAGATTCGCATCGAACACAACCACAATAGCTTCAACCCTATAAGAATGAGGTGCAAACGTGGTCAAATGCATCGAAAAACCCCATGTAGAACCAAGGCTCCAATGAGGTAATCATGAAAACGTGTTCACAACCACAAACACGTTACTACCAAACCATCACACCCACAGGCGAAGATCAAACACCATTATTACCATGATCAAAGAAGATCATACAAAACAGGCTCTCGAGTACAATGCGGGCAGTAAGTAGCTACGAACAAGAACCAAACGACATTAACCCTATGGCGATTGCATCATAATGCATTAAAGAAACCATAACCACATCCAAGGGCTTGTCGACTTCCATTATCACAAAACCAGCCAACGAATAAGATCCCCGACTAATGCTATAATTATTGCAAGGGAGAATGTTAGGTTCCCATTTATGTAACACAAGCATCAATATAAGAAGTGTAGATTAAGAGAGATCGGTTGAACAAGATCAAACCATACGTGTATGAATATAAGAAAGGATATGCGTGAGTATTGAATGAAAATGAACAACCAACCTTCAAATGAAGGTTTACAATCCTATTTATAGGAGAGGGAGCTAGGGCAACACTCCTAGTCCCTTCCTTTCCTTATTAGGCTTGGGCCAATGCTTATGGGCCTTCTACATAAGCCTTAGCATAATAACAAACATAAAGGCCTATTTAAGCTAACTATTATATATTAATTACTAACACTTGTAATCTAGTTTAGGAGTGATTCCAACAATCTCCCCCTAAGTGTTGGTGATTAATGATATGAGTGATAACGTTGTAGGTGCTGATGTAATAGTAGCTTTGACGTCTTCTGACATTCATTTTTTCTTGTGAGAAGAAGTGTCTTGATTCCAACAATCTACCCAGTGTAGGGATCTTGTTTGCTTTGAAGTATTTCAGCTTTGACGTCTTCATTATCTTTGTTCTTTGATCTTTGATCTTTGATCTTTGTTCTTTGTGATGGAAGTGATAGTATGTTGTGGTTGTCTGCATCAGGTCAGCTTGGTTGCTCCAGTGTCTCCACGTCTTTATCCAACATGCTCACACGCTCTTTAACGTTGGATATCAGTATTGATGTAGTTCTCTTAGTCTTTAAACTTTGTAGATTCTTTGACTTTGACGAAGAATCATTCTGACTTTGTGTTGCTTTTTGAGAGAACTTCAATTGATGTTGGTATGAGCATGTGGAGAATCTGCACGATCTTTTCTTACCCGCAAGCATCCATAAGAAGAAAAACATAAAACAGGGGTTAGAAATAATCCAGCGCTTACAAGTTTGAACTTCGAGAGTGTTAACAGCATAGTGTGAAAACACAACTCTAATTCTCACAAAGGCTGTTCCTGAACTGGAGTCCCACAAGTGAGATAACGCGATGTACCGAAATACACCTACAGTTCAGATGAGTCGCTGAGGTACACCGAAGCCTCACCCCACGACTGTAGACCGTTTGAGACACACTAAGCGTAACTCACAAGGAGTTACCAAAGCGACCTGCTGTCATGGCTGTTTGATGTTGACCTTGGCAGGAGTTTCCACTCAATCACTGAGGATCACATGTGTGAACCTCTCATAAATGTTCTCGACAGATTGCTAAGATCTGTGTTGGACTCGATAATGTATCACTTGGATCCTTAATTTTGAACAACAAGTGATGAAATGTCAAGTGTACCTAAGAGATCTTTTGATGAATCTCGTGGCTCTAGACTCAATAGTGCGCTTTGGTTTTCCTGAGCGGAGACTAGGGAGAGGGTCTCCTTCTACAATACCCGCAATCTCTAAGAGAAAGCCGATAGTTTACGTAGGGTTCCCTGTGAGAATGAAACAAGCTTCTGTTGATAGAAGCTTGAGTGGCTAAGAAGGTTTAGTGCATGCGTCACTGGGTCCATGACGACTTTAATCTTCAATATCGGTGTCATCAAGTGACAACCAGTAGCATATGAATTGAACCCGGTGTCTGCCCTAAGTTGAATACTCTGGAGGGCTATTTCTTTTCACCCTTTTCTTTACTTTTCTTTTTAATTCTTCAACTCCTTCTTTCTCTGATTCTCATTTTCTCCTTTTTATAATCATACCTAAGGACTTCTAATTCTAACTATTGGTGGTGTCCTTGGGTAGATCCCTCCGGCCTTGGCGGATCATAGGACGGTTATTCCTAACCTTAGTCACCTTATAACTCCATTGCCATAAAACCAAATTTCATGAATATCTCTCAAAGTGGTTATGAGTAAAAGCATTTAATACCATTGTTGAGAGTTTAATATTTTGCAGAAATACTCCCCCTCCACACGTGCTTAAGTATTTTGACAGAAATTTGCACGGTGAGAGAAGAGCGCGCACTTTTTGAATTGATCGACTCAAGATAGACAATCCCCCGCGAGACACGGTTACGTTGCATAGTTAAAGAGTTACATTGTCAGTTTTTAGGTGACAACTAGCTCTAATAACTATCTTGAAGGTGTGGACAAACCTTGAAAGGTTGTCAAACCCGTCAAAGTTCATGTCTACCAAGAGTTTCTCGAATGGTACATTCTACTCGGACAAGTCCTTTGCAAGACACGTTTACATCACTAGCGAGCTAGCTTGAAGTTATTATCCGTCCCAGACAAGTCTTTTCGATTTACTAACATTTAAGATCTCGTCAATTCATTGGTTAAGTCTTTTTAGCACGACGATTCATTTGCAATTTACAACATATTTCTTATCACATAATTTTTCTCCCCCTCAAAAATGGCATATAAATGTTATTTTTGATGAAATTTGATATCAAGTATGACCATTTCGAGTTTTGTGGGAAGATTACCACGAAGAACATTTTTGTGAACAAAGTTTTAATCAAATACTCCCCCTCAACAAGTGATAGTAACTTTTGAGGCTTTGAAAATCATAAGGGGAAGTACTTATTCTTTTGAGCAAAACTTTGAAAATGAAAGTTTTGATTAGTTTTACTCAAAAGTAAGAAGTTTTCGCTCCTTTTATAGGATTGTGGCACTGATGCGTACCACAGGGTCCTTTCATTACAAGTACGGGTTGTACACTGTTATGTGTGCACAAGCCATAATATAAATCACACAACCAAAATATGATAATAGAAACAAATCAAGGGGTACCAGGAGTCTCAGGTATTCCAGCAATAACTCCGGGAATGCGTTCTGGACGTTGATAGCCCGTGAGAGATATGCTTGGACGACCGCCTACGAAACTCTCCAAAGTTCTGATCTGATCCCTTCTGAACAACCTTTCATCAATCCGCGTGATGATTTTCTTAACATCCCTTTTCTCCCTCGAATTCCTTCTCTTCGGTGACCCGATGCCGTCATGAATCTCTTTCAACCTGTATGCTAGCCCTTCCCTAACTTTCTTCAAAGTGTGATCCCCAAACTTATGAAGTTCTTTACACGCCATGAAACAGTTGTGGTGTAGGTCACTTCTGTAGACTACCCCAAATGGTTTCTTGATGAGTGTGTATTGGGGAAGTCAGTTGATGTCGGGGAGGTCTAGTTGAGGTTTTGTGAAATTGACCCATTTTTGATAAGATTCCACGGCAAGCTGAATGTCTTCTACACGTTCTTGGATCACGATGCTTCTGATGAAGATTAATAATGACTTGATGTATTCGCGTTGGATAGTTGTAGAGAAATGTCTCATTCGTCCTTGAACCTTAGCGAGATACATATCTTCAATGTCATTTAGTGACAGTCTTGGAAAAGCTTCTTCACAGAAGTCATATTCCTCTTCGTCTTGTCATTTCACCACAATGTTCTTGAGGAATGTGTAGTCCCACTTTGACGACAGGGTAACATGCTTAATAGCAATGATCCGTTTTTCACTAAACACCTCCTTTTTAGACTTGAGAACCTGGAAGCTTCTATAGAAGATTCTTCGGCGTTCAGGCCAATGATGAATCCCATACAGCGCATCAAGATCATACTTTTCCACTTGATCAGCAAACATATGTATGGCTTCTTCCTCGATGGCTGGATTGTGAGAGTAGATTGCTACCGGGAAAGGAAATGTGAGTGATGTAGCGTACTTCCTTATCACATCGCTACCATATAGAAGAAACTCGAGGTCATTGTTGAAGAAGTAACGGTATGGAATTTGAGGTTGATCCGGTCGGCCAATTGTTGGTAGGGGTTTGGTCCAATCAGTGTAGTAAGGAGCCTTGACTTGTCTTGTGAAGTCGATGTTAGCTTCAAGATTGAGCCAATCGATATTGTTCGACATGGCTCATGCAATGTTGTCGAGATGGTATTCGACTTCAATTGCAATTTCTGAGCTGTCTTTAAGCAGTTGGAAGGCATCATTCTTTATTCGCCTTAGCTCAACCTTAGTCATCTTGTTCACTCTAAACTTTTCTTGAAGCAGCTTCACATGCTCCATAGTACGGCCATCTACCATTTCTTGACCTTCTGGTAATGAGGGAGTAGCATCAACAAGTCTAGAAAACCAGTCGTATTCTTTGGTTGTATTGGCATCTAGGCATGAGACAACATTGGTCTTTGCCTTCTTCTTCTTTGGCTTTGATGAGGACTCTGGTTTCTTTGTTGTGGCGGGAGAGGTGGGTTGTTGTTGGGGGTCTGGAATCTCTTCATTTTTACCACCAGTGTATTCGAAATGATCACCAGTTTTCTCTGTTGATGGTGGTAACTCAGAGTCCTGAGGTTTCTCTGTAGGGGTCGAACGTGGAGGAGATCTTCTTTCGGTTGGAGTCCTTTGGGGTGGTGGTGGCAAAGAGGAGGATTCATCAGACTTCTTCTTGCGTTTCATTTCTTTGTCTTTATCCGCATCATCATCGTCTCTAGGACGCTTAGCCGTTTCAGCTGCCGCTTTGCATGCCATTTTAAGTTGGTAATCCAGCAATGCGTCAAACAGTTTACCTTCATAAGAGGTAAACGTTGCAGATCATTTTGACATTTGAAGTACGAGCTTGGAAACCAATTCTGCATCGGAGAAAGCTGTAGGCTCAGTTGGGTTGATTGTAACTGTTAAAGGCGTTGATCTTATTGTTTACTTTGCCAACTGCATGAGATTCGGATAGAGTTGTCTGGTGAACATTTCTCTTGTCACGCTAGGGACAGTGTCGAGAAGAAACTTGTGAGTATATTCTCTGGCAGTCCTGTTCATTTCACCATGTAGATCTCTATTAAGAAGCTGCTAGATTTGTTCCCTTTCTCCCAACATCTCGTTTATCACTTTCTGAAGTAGATTGATTCTGTCCGCAAGTTGATCTAGTTTCTTGTTGACCACATTCTTTTTCTTTGCTTGCTTGATAGCTTTAACAATCTTAGACTTAGCTCGTGATGCCTGTTGATACAAAAGTTGGGCGTTCCTTATTTGGACTCCGGTTTCCGTATCAATTGGATCTTGATGCTTGAGACCTGCGCACTAAGTAAATAGAAAACACCGTTAGGCTTATCGTGGGATTGTCTCCCACGATTATCCTCCGGCGTGAGAGTAAGTAATCGGTTTTAGGGTTTCAGTTGAGAGTTAGGGTTATAGATCCTACCTTTAATGAGGGCTGGGATGCCCTTTATATACACACGAAATCTTTGTTGGTTTCGTGTTCCCCAACCTTCGGCGTATCCCGCCTAAGTCGGTTGGCTAATGCATATCCCATAAATAAGAGATATCCAATATCAAGGTCATAAATAACTTTGAGTTTGGGCCTTCATGAGCCCAAACTGTTATCGGGTCAGCCCAGTCATGTTGGGCTCGCTAGTAGCGGTTATTGGTAGGGTCCGTGACCCAAATGTGAACTATACGTCATCATGTCCCCCCAGTCTAGTATGCGCAGTTACTACCTGCGGATGCTAGACTAATAGCTGTATACCATAAATTCATGGAAGCGTAGCGGAGAAGCTAAAAGGTTCCCCGTCTTGAAGAATACACGGTGAATCTAGTCACAATATTTCAAATGCACAACTCGTAAATCGTGGGAAAGTAACTGAAAATATGTCACGTCAACAGATCCTATCCACACATTTAGAGATAGTGGAGTGCACGTGTCGATCATCGCGTGGATGTAAAAACTTATATAAACCTCCACCCCCAGTACTGTGATTATCAGAGTAAAAATATTTCCGCCATTGTTAAAAAAGCTCCAAACTTTCAACCAAGAATCCCTTAATATTCTAAAGGTAATCGCGTGTGCGCTTTCTAAAACTGTATCATGGTCCGTGGTTTGACTGATTTTACTTCTGACATGACCGAGGATGAACTTCGCAAGTTCACCTCGGATTATTATATTCCACTCGTGCTGCATCTGGTAGTCCCGGCCGCGCAGGCGTCAATAGCGGATTTCCCCAAAGGGAAGGTAGGTGTATACACGCGTTTTTTCGAATTTGCGAATCAACGCGTGCCTATATCCTTATTCTTGTGCGACGTATTAAACTACTATCGTCTGCACATATCCCAGGTGCACTGTATAGGTGTGGCAAAAATAACAAACTTCGAGGTTAATTGCCGTTTATTGGCGATTAGCCCCACTATCTACCTGTTCCGCGCGTTTTACCACACAACGTGGTCAAACGGGTGGGTCTCGTTCGCTAAACGCGCAGGGAGGCTGCAATGTTACACTGATAAACTGGATGCGCTTAGGAACTGGAGGGAAATTTTTTTCTGGGCTGATAAGGCCTTATTTCCCTGGGACTTCGACTTCTATACCCAGGGTTCGCTGCCAAAGGATGAGCGCCCCCTCCCTGGAACATATAGCGCGGAGGATGCGGAAACGATAAACACCAGTCGTCTTCCCATCAATTCCTACCCCGAGGAATTTTTGGTGCATATGGGAATCAGTCGTAACTACTTTGGTAGACCTGACGAGGTGCCAATCTTCTTAGACGCGGATGGTCAGGGTGGGTGCTCTTCCTTTCGAATTCCTTTACTTTATTAATGTAAGCATTTCTTTTCGTCTTTGTACTTTTTGTAATCTGTTTGTTGTTTGTCTTCTGTTGCGCAGAGATGGATCTATTCAGGGTTATGCAGTTGGCGAAGCCACGCCAGGTGAATGTAGGGGCGCGACCGCTGAGGGAGGGGGAAGAGCCCATTCTGGAAGCTACCGCGGGGCATACCCTAGAAATGGAGTTGGGAGAAACGGGGGCTAGTTCTTCCGTCGCGCTGGAGGCGACCCCTCTACAAAGCATGCCTAGCCCCAGGGTTCCTTCCCCGTTAGTGGAGCCGTCGCACGTAAAGGTGGCTGAAAACATTGAAGAAGGGGAGGAGGAGGCAAGCCACGGATTGAAGCGCAAGAGAGCGCTTGGTGGCGATAGCGCAAGCTCCTCCAGGAAGAAGCGTCCTGTCATTGTTGACGTGGAGTCGTCATCAAGTGATGTTGCATCCCCTCGCTCCACGGAGACTGCTCCACCCAAGTAAGTACTATTTTCAAAGCCCTTATCGCATTCCCTGTTTATGAAACAATCTCTAATTCTCTTTTCTGCGTGCAGTATTGAACACTCTGTGGAGTCGCCCCCCAAAGCTAGTCCCGTTCGCGCTGGATCTTCAGAACCAAAGAACCAAAGCGCTGACCCATTGGCTCCTGGGGGCGCGCCAATGGATCAGCTTATTGAGGATCTGGTGTCGGCTGCTGTGCACCAAGCTACGTTGGCTGCACAGCCAAAGGGAAGGTATTCTGCCGAAGGTAGCTCTCTTGCGCAAAAGGACCAACAAATTGCGTTGTTGGAGGCACGTTTGGCCAGTGCCCAGGTTGAAGCAGAGGCAATGAGCTCGTATGCCCAAAGACTTGCGGAAGAAAAAATGGCACTGCTGAGCCAAATAAGTCAGGAACGTACTGCATCAGCGGATTACAAGGCTTCATGTCGCTGGGCGCTGAAATATCTAGAAAAGGGGAAGGACGAGTTGTTCTCTCAGTTAGGGAATTTTGGTGCAACTGTGGAAAGCTCGCTGGAAAAGCAGGAGATGAAGTTGCGCAAGCTTAGCATTGAGTATGATGATGAGTTGTATCCCCAGCTTGTGTCAACGATTGCTGAGCGCAGGTGGCTTATCAGCCACGATCTGCGTCTTGCTGCCCTCAGTACCCTAGAATCTCGAGAGGTAGTAGACAAGTTCGGGGCAGTGGTGCAGTGCGCGCTTGCGCGTGGCAACTCTGAGGCTGTGGAGGAGCTTCACAAGGCTAACCTTTTGAAAGTGGCCATTGATCAGGTGCCTGGGTACAATAAGCATGCATATGAGGAGCTTGTTGCCGCTATGGAGCAAATGAAAATATTGGAGCTTCCTCATGTTGCCCAGATGGAGCGCGACCGAGATTACCCTATAAATGTGATTATGGAAGGGTCAACTTTGGCCCGCCACCGTGCTGATGGGGCAGAGGCACATCCCGATTATTATTTGAAGCCTGATGAGTCCCAGCTGCAGGTGCCTATTTTTGCTCGTCCTCGCGAAATCTTGAACCCTTTCGCGCTGGAGAAGGAAGTCCCTTTAAAGGAATCCTTGGAGGCTCATGCTACGAGACTTGCCAAAAAGAAAGGTGTTAAAGGCAAGGCCATTTTGTGTGGTATTGGCGCCGCGCATCTTCCTAGGTCTGACGGGGTACCTGTTAGTGTTGACACGGTATCCCGCCAAGACTCTGATTTGTTGAAGAAGCTAAAGGAGGTGGGGGATGCTGCAACCCATGTGGATGGCTCATCTCTTAGGCGTTGTAATAGCATGTAGGTGATATCTTTGTTGTAAATATCATTTTGTAAGAACTCATGGTCCTTAATGAAATATTCCTTTTGTTGAATGTTTGTACTTAGTTATCCGCTTTTGAATAAAAATGTACTCGTTGTCTAATACTCAAACTGTTACACAAGCGCGAATAATATGTGGAGTTCATAATCATGTATGATCCAACCTACTTACAATATAATGTCTAAGTTATTTTAACATAATCATGTATGGTGTGATATGCAGCGTACTGTAAATATCATAGTAAGGAGCCAAGAGTCTTGATTCCTGGTTTTGTTAAACGCGCATAGTATGCATTGTTGCGCATCCGTCGTGGAATGCGCATTTGAACTTATTCCAATGTCTTGAAAAAAGGTGTTTAACAAGGATGCATGATCCAATGTTGATGGGTTTGCAACCCTCTTACTTAACGAGTTGTTTAGTAGGTTTACTCATCCTTTACACCATCGTGGGTTGTAGTAAGTGCATGCACGCCGTGTAGGCAAAATATAATATAGCAACAATGTTGAATCAGAAATATTATGTAATTAATAAAATGAAAATGTGTCGCGGAGTTAGCTAGAAACCATGACGTTTTATTAATACTTGCAAGTTTTTGTAAAAGAAGAAGAAAGACATTTGCCTAAATAAAACATAATGTAAATACACGGATGTTTATTGAGCACTATACTAAAGTGCAGGAGTGTCCGTGCGCTAGGCCGTAGCCATTCCTAGAGATAGCATCTTTCGAGATTGCAGATGTTCCATGTGCGTGGTAGCTCACGGCCATCCATGTCACGCAGCTTGTACGCGCCTTTACCTAATGCTTCAATGACCTCATAAGGTCCTTCCCACTCTGGTCCAAGTTTTCCTGTATCTTCTGCGTGGCTCGCATCATTGGCTCGATATACGAATTCGCCTGGTTTGAATGAAACACTTCATACTTTAGCATCGTAGTATCCCTTCATCTTTGACTTAGCTCTCGCTTCGCATATAGCTGAGCGCTCGCGCCTTTCTTCCAACAGGTCCAAATCGATGCGCCGCTCATCATCATTGGTTGTAACATTAACTTCAGCAGTGCGAATAGTTGGCATCCCAATTTCTGCTGGTATGATGGCTTCTGTCCCATAGACAAGAGAAAAGGGAGTGTCTCCCGTGCTAATTTTGATTGAAGTTCGGTGCGCCCACAAAACATGCGATAATTCCTCCACCCACCTTCCTTTGTGTTTGTCCAAGCGTGCTTTGATTCCTTCACCTAGACTACGGTTTGCGCGCTCGACCAAACCATTGGTTTGTGGGTGTTTAACTAACGTGAAGTGTTGTACAATATTCAGTTTCTCGCACCAGTCCTTGAAAGGGTTGTCACATAATTGTTTTCCATTGTCTGAGATGATTTCCCCAGGTAATCCGAAACGGCATACAATATTTTCCCAAACAAACTGTTTTACCTGATTTCCTATGATTGTTACGACCGCCTTTGCTTCAATCCACTTGGTAAAGTAGTCTATAGCTACTATGAGGAATTTCAATCCTCCTGCTGCAACAGGAAAGGGACCTGCAATGTCGATGCCCCATTTATAGAATGGCCATGGCGGCGTAATAGGTGTTAGCTCCTGTTGTGGCTGACGTGGAATGGGTCTGTGAACTTGAAAGTCGCCACACTTTCTGATTAAGTCCCGCGCGTCACGACGCATCGTAGGTCAGTAGTATCCTGACTATAGAGCGCGCGCTACAACGGACTGTGGTCCTGAGTGCATACTACATGAACCAGCGTGGATCTCCCGGAGTACGTAATTTGCTTGAAGGGGTCCTACACATCGAAGCCATGGTTGTAGAAATGAGCGCCGATATAGTACACCGTTCCGAAGTTCAAACCTTTGTGATGTGCGTCGTACTCGTCGGGCCTCCTTCTGTTCTTGGGGCAATACGCCCTTGCTTATAAACTCGATGATTGGGGTCATCCATGTAGGACCTTGTTCCTCTATCACCGTGGATATCTCCATCTCTGAGATGGACTTGCTCTTCAGAGTTTCCACCAACACTTATTTTGTTAGGTGCGCAAAGCTTGTGGATGCAATCTTGCTCAGCGCATCCGCCTTTCTGTTTTCCCCTCTAGGAACTTGTTTTATGGTAAACCTGTCAAAGCCCTGGATTAGGGACTTTGTTTTTTTGAGATATTAAATCATGTTCTCCTCTTTAGCCACATACTCGCCCAACACGTGGTTGGCCACAAGCCGAGAATCCACATTTGCTTCCAGGTTGCGTATGCCCATTCGAGCTACAATGCGTAAACCAGCGATCAGGGCTTCATATTCTGCCTCGTTGTTTGTGGCTGTGAATTCGAAATGCAGTGCGTAAGTGAATTCCATTCCTTCTGGACTTGTGAGGATAAGGCCTGCGCCTGACCTGTCTACGCATGAAGATCCATCTGTGAACAAGATCCATGGTTCTTGTAGTTCAGCCTTGCTTTGTACAGGTGTGTCCTCAGTGTCCGGTTTCTCGATGATGAAGTCTGCGAGTATTTGCCCTTTAACCGCAGTACGTGGTCTGTAGGAGATGTTGTGCTCACCTAGCAGTACACTCCACTTCTGTAGACGTCCCGATGCGTCAGGTTTGGAGATAATTTGTTTGATAGGCTGGTCTGTAATCACCGCTATTGGGTGCACCTGGAAGTACCTGCGCAGGCGTTTAGCGGCAAATACTAATGCTAGGACCAACTTTTCCATTGCGTTGTTGTTAATCTCCGTTTTCTTGAGTGCTTTGCTTACAAAATACACCGGTGTTTGTACTGAATTCCTGTCTGTTAGTAGCACCACGCTGACTGCTCCATGGGTTGCTGATAAATACATAATTAATTCTTCCCCTGGGCGAGGCGCAACTAGCATGGGGAGTGCTGCTAAATGTTGTTTAAGTTGTATGAAAGCTTCATATGCCTCCGTAGTCCAGCGAAAGTCTCCTTTTTTTGTGCACTTCTTGAGTGTTTTGAAGAGAGGGAGTGACTTGTCTGTTGATTTAGACAATAATCTATTCAAACCGGCCAGTTTTCCGTTTAGAGATTGGACTTCCTTCAGCGTGCGTGGTGAGGGAAGTTGGATGATAGCCTTCGTTTTTTCTGGACACGGTTTGATGCCATCGGGCTCTATCAGATATCCAAGGAACATGCCTTCAGTAGTGCAAAAAGTGCATTTCTTAGGATTTAGTTTCATGTTGATCTTTTTGAGTGTCTTAAATGTTTCCTCAATGTCGCGCACCAATTCATCTTCCGTATGGCTTTTTATTACAAGGTCGTCAACATAAACTTCTAGGTTGCGGCCCACCTGTCTTTCAAATGCGTTATCAACCAACCGCTGGTAGGTGGCACCTGCGTTCTTTAGGCCAAAAGGCATCTTAGTATAACAATAAACGCCTTGGCTTGTATGGAAAGCTGTTTTTTCCTAATCTTCCTTAGCCATCTGGATTTGGTGATATCCTTTGTATGCGTCTAGGAAGCATTTAAGTGGGTATCCACACAAAGATTCTACCTTCCAGTCTATCTCCGGTAGCGGGTAGCAGTCTTGTGGGCATGCCTTGTTGAGATCTGTGAAGTCAACGCACATCCTCCAACTACCATCGCTCTTCTTGACCATCACTGGGTTGGAAAGCCAGTCATGGTAGTAGACCTCTCGCATGATACCTGCATCCACAAGTTTATGTACTTCTGCCAGAATCGCTTGTGCGCGCTCTGGAGCCTGGCCACGCTTCTTCTGTCGTACTGGGGAGTATCCTTGTCGGATTCTCAACTTGTGTTCCGTAATTGAGCATGGTACGCCGGTCATGTGCTTTGGTTCCCATGCGAAGATATCCAGGTTCTTTTGCAAAAGTGCGCATACAGCTGCCCTGCCGTTATCAGATAGCGATCCCCCGATCGATACTTCTTGCTCTGGGTAATCAGGATGAATTGCAACCTTCAGGTTTGGCACTTTGGTTGCGCGCTGTTCTGGAATGGGTACCGTCTCACATGTAACCGTGTTACATTCTCCGGGTGGTATGGTGGTATTGTAGAGAGTAACAATGCCTCCCTCCACTGGGAACTTAAGCATTCTGTGTGCTGTAGACGGTACTGCGCATATAGCTGATATCCCTGGTCTTCCAATAATGCCATTGTATGGCGAAGGTGATTTGATTACCATAAAGGTCATCCAGGCTGTCTTCGAGTGCTCCTTATTACCTACATTGACTAGCAGGCGTATTTGCCCCATGGGCCATATTTTTTCGCCTGTGAAACCAGTCAATGACGTCGTGGCCGGGCTGAGTTGGCTGCGTATCTCAGGTCGCAGTCGCTTGAAACAATGTTCACACATTATATCCGCAGACGCCCCCCATCAACATACATGCGGTGGATATCGTGACCCCCTGCGTTGATTTCAATAGTGAGCGGTTCCACCACTGCGTTGTTCGCAGCCAAGGTGGGGAAAGATATTTCGCTTCCATGGGAAAACTTCTGGCTAATATTCTGCCGAGTCATCCGCTGCCATGATTGTATCATGTATATGGTATCAGCCTTATCCTTAGGTGTTTCTTTCTTGTTCCCAGTCTTTTGCTTATCTTTCCCTTCCTTGATATTTTTAACCAAATGGTCCAATCTGCCTTCTTTTACTAGTTTATCAATTAGCTGGCGCAATTGGACACATTCATTGGTGGTGTGGCCCTTCTGTCCATGATAGTCATAGTATCCACTCCCCACGCGTCGATCCTCTAGGGGTGCGCATTGGTGGGGGTCTTGGGAAGTTTGCGCCTTCCGTCGCGAATATCTCCTTTGGAGTCTTGGTTAGCGGGGTATATCTGTCATTATCCCGTCCGCTCCCCTGGCCGCTGGTAGTTCTTGTTACGGTTGCTACTCTGGTCAGTGGATTGTCTCCGAGGTTGTTCTTGTGACCTACAGTTTGAGTAACCTTTCTTACTGTCCGCTGCGGCAGCTTCTCCTTGGATAAAGGACCTCGTGCGCTTCATAAGTTCATCAAAGGTTTGGGGGACTCTGTCATTTAGCCTTTTGATGAGTTCTGGGTTATTGATCCCGTTCATAAACCCTGAGATTTTTAGTATTTCGGGGCATGCCTTAACGTGTATGCACTCATCTTTGTAGCGTTCCACATAAGCGCTGGTAGAATTCCCCCTGGCGCTGTTTTACCCTAGCGAGTTCGACAGGGTTTTTAGCGCACTTTTTCCTATGAGTGAAGTTCAGGCGAAACGCCTTCCGTAACTCTTCAAAGCCATCAATGCTTCTGCGTGGAAGCTTAATGAACCAGTTTCGCGCGTTTCCCACTAGTGTGGAATTGAACATGTGGCACCACACAGGTTGTGGCCAATTTTCGATGGTAGCGGCTGATTCGAAATTTTTTAGGTGATCGTCCGGATCACCTGTTCCATCATAGGTTTTCACATTGGCGGGCATGCGCCTCCTTTTATTTTCTGAGAAATCGCTGATGCGCCGAGTGAACGCATCTACCTTTTGGCGGCGCCACGGAAGGGACATGTCTTCCTCCTCCTGGTCGCGATATTTCCTCCTGGACTTCCAGTGCCCGGTTTCGCTGTCCTCGTTGTCCGAGGAGTTACCAGAGGACGAGTTTTCCCTCTTTCGGCGCTTGCGCCGACTGTCCTCAGAGCTCACACTTGAAGGGCTTTCACTTGGGCTTTCACTTGGAGAGTACCGTCGTCCCAGTCTATCATGGACCCTGCGGCTACCAAGCCTAGCGTGGACATTGGTACGCCATCCATCTTCTTCGTGTTCCCCAAGGTACTGCATGTCCGCTGCTTCATCATTCTCAACTCTCCTCCCAATCCTGGTAAATACTGGGGGTTGGCGGTTATCCCTTCCGCGCTTTTCCTTCTGATGACGCGGTGGAGATATCTCATACTCCGGGCCAAAATCTAGTCGGGCATGCAAACTCTGACCTGACCTCTTTTTTCGCTTCCTCTTGCATGAGAGCAGCCAAGGTTTCGTAGTTTTGAGACACGAAATCACTTGGCGCTAGTTCCGGCGCAACCCCTTCTAGAGCAAGGGTGTTTGTTTCTACCACTAGACCCTTGTTTTGGTCAGGTGCGTCTGGTGCTTTTGTGAGGTCCGTCTCTAGCACCGATTGGAGTGGAGTGGTAAAAGGAGTGCGCAGTGGACCTTCTACGCCAGTGGTGGTTGTGGTAGCCTGGGTTGTCCCCGGGCATGGTTCCACCGTTGGGAAGACCAGATCTGGGCCTGATCCTTGGTTTCTAGTAGTACTGGTTGTCCCAGAGACCTGTTTAGAAACTGATCGGGTGCTGCTTCTTCCCATGTGTGTCACCATGCGATCGTTGGTTTTGGTTTCCTTACTTCGTCATTCTAGTTCTTAGTGATATGTCCCACGGATGGCGCCACTTGTTGATACAAAAGTTAGGGCGTTCCTTATTTGGACTCTGGTTTCCGTATCAATTGGATCTTGATGCTTGAGACCTGCGCACTAAGTAAACAGAAAACATCGTTAGGCTTATCGTGGGATTGTCTCCCACGATTATCCTCCGGCGTGAGAGTAAGTAATCGGTTTTAGGGTTTTAGTTGAGAGTTAGGGTTATAGATCGTACCTTTAATGAGGGCTTGGGATGCCCTTTATATACACACGAAATCCTTGTTGGTTTCGTGTTCCCCAACCTTCGGCGTATCCCGCCTAAGTCGATTGGCTAATGCATATCCCATAAATAAGAGATATCCAATATCAAGGTCATAAATAACTTTGAGTTTGGGCCTTCATGAGCCCAAACTGTTATCGGGTCAGTCCAGTCGTGCTGGGCTCGCTAGTAGCGGTTATTGGTCGGGTCCGTGACCCGAATGCGGACTATACGTCATCAATGCCCAAGTGTCGATAGGTTTCTTTACAGATTTGGATGCTGATCTTGTGCTATCCTTTGATGTTGGTGGTGAAGAATGAGAAGATGAGTCTGATGATGAGTCATGAGATGGCTCAGGGTCCTTTTGTGGCTCAGAAGTTCGTTCTTGTGTATGTGCGGGACTGTCAAGAAGATAATCTTTGGCTTCCTTTTTCGGCTTGAGCTCTTTCTTCAGCAGCCTTGACCCTAGCTTCTTCATCTGCATGAGCTTGAGCTTCTTTTTCTGCTTTTTCTTTAGCTTCAGCCTCAACATCTTCATCAGGAATTTTCTCAGACTTTTCCTTTTCTGGTTCCTCAAAGTCATAGACGATAGAATCCTCAAGTTGTTTTTGTTGTTGTTCGTGGGTGGTGGTACCAGTTCCCTTATCGGGTTGATTAACCGCATCGGAAACTGGTGTAGATAGTACACCACCACTTGACCCTCCGGGGCCACGAGTTTGTTCACGGGTGAATTACTGAGCAACATGTTGAAGTCTGAGGTTCTTGAGCTTCTTTCTGTAGTCTCTGTCTTCATCCAAGGGTTCTTCATCGGAGCTCTCTTCTTCTTGCTCAAGCACTTGAGTTTTCCCTTTATCAGCCTTAGGACTTGGAGGTTTTGCAACAGTTAGTGGGTCATCTATGGGAGTTTCTGAGTAGATAACCTCTTCATCAGTGTCAGTCTCCTCTGAATCCTCGTCCATTAGTTTCATCGGTTCTGGTTTGGGAATAGGGATGGCTTCAGTAAGAGGAACTCTCTTCTTGAGTGTGTGAGTTCTCTTTGGGTACCTTCCCGTACTCTCAGTGCTCGCAATACTTCCAGCACTGCCTCTCCTGGTCTTCCTAATAGGTGTACCAGAAGACTTACCATCAATGAAACCTACTTTCCCTACTTCAACTGCTACCAGATATCGTTTGTATGATTGAAGTCCTTTGGTAGCATCAGTAAGAAGATAATCTGGTAACACTACACCCTGTTTCTTCGTAGTTGATTCCTTAAATCTTACCACATTGAGTGTGGGTTCAAGTAGCACGGAGTGATGTTTGGGGTCTTCAAGTCTTTGGGGAATATCTGGATTGGTTTCAAGAATCCTTTTGATCAACAATTTTGTGTATATGACATAAGGGATCTTGGAGCTAGGCCTTTTCAGGTAAGTCATCATGTCATCCCAGATCAGAGCTGCAAGTTTGATGTGTTTCATGTTGACCATGCCCCAAAAGATTTGAAGTTCCATGAGCTTCAGGATGCTCATAGCCACTGTCACGTCCGGAGATGGATTTAGCAATCATAATGTACAGTGTTCTCCATGGTTGAGGAATATTCTTGAGATCTACTGAGGATTGTTTTGTGATAACTCCAGCAGATTCATCATAGCCGATGTCGACCATGAATTGGAGAACAATCTCTTCCGTAGGAGTAGCAGAGAACTCAGTAGGCTAAATGGTTGGAAGAAGAAGAACAACCCTTAAATCTGCAAGAGTGATGGTGACTTGTTTGTGATTGAGCATCACCGTCACAGCACTTTGACCTTTGACCTTTTGTATCATGTGCCAGAATTGGTGAAGATAGATCGCCGACACAGTAGCAGAATTTGTAAGGATGTTCTGGTATGGATGAGTCTTCAGAATATCCACTGCAATCTGACAAGATGACTCAGAACAAGTGAAGTTGTCAAAGTCGACTCTGAGATTATTCTTTCCAATCTTCATTGGGTAACCGTTGGGGAAGATGTCTTCAACTGTGAGAACATTTGGTGCATCCACATTTTCCATTTGAACGTCCATATCGTGATCTGAAAGATATTTAGCCAAAAGAACCAACATATCGAAAGACATTACGTTAGTCAAAAGTTGACTTTATTGTCTCTTTATTGAATGTGATATGTTAATGATTGTTACGAGTCGAATGTCACTTGTTAGTCCAATAGTCCAAAGACGTCGTGATAAGTTTCGTGAGTAGATTAACTTTGAGTTTTTAAGTCCAACTTTTCACTTATTTTCACAACTTATTAAACAATTAAGCTTATTAATGACATTTTGGTTTCGTGACGTTATGATTTATTTATTTGCAAGTTCGTACGCGTAACAATTCATAATTTTGGTTAAAATAAGGCTTAGGCATAGGTTTTGCAAGCTTATGCGTAAACAGTGAACCATACGCGTAGGCATAAGCTTATGCGTAGGATCTTATCTTACGCGTAAGAAGTATTACGCGTAGGAAAAAAAATCCCTTAGCATAGAGCTTACGCGTAAGCGTGTGTTGCAGTTTACGCGTAAGGTCTACTCGTAAGGGTAAACCTTATGCGTAAGACTTAAGTTTACGCATATCCTTCACAGGATAAGCGTAGTCCCTTTTGTAGAACCTTACGCGTAAAGGTTACGCGTAAGATTTCTCTTACGCATAAGATTTCTCTTACGCATAACATTCTACGAGGAAGGTAATCCTTATGCGTAGGAGCTCAGTAAACCTTGATTTTGAATAGTTTCACGCATAATAACCTGAAACAAGTGAATCATAACACTTTCATTAACATCACATTCAATCTCTATCAGTTTAACATGAAGTCTCACTCAAAACAGTTACGCGTAGAGTACTCTTACACGTAAAACCTTAAACCCTAGGATTCAATTTTTACGAATAAGAGTTTTAGCCATAGGATTGACACCAAATGATTTCTGTGATATCTTAGAGGTCATATGACTATGTTGCAACAAGTTTTAACATCAAAAACCTAATGGATCAAAAGTACCCAATTCTTATGAGTCTAAACCCTAAATCTTAATTACTTTCAATTATTTGTTTCAGGGTAAGATTCAAGTGTGGTTTTGGTTAATTAACTATGTTTCAATCATCATACAACTATCTAATTACATAGAAACACACTCACAAGAAAATGCCCAAATCCACGTATAAACCCTAAATTTGAAAAATGATTAATACTTTTGAAAATGGTTATGGTATATACTTTTGAACATTTTGACACCATTTTATCATCATAAACACACAAATGATGATCTTGTGTTCATATGCATACGCGTAGAACACAAGAATCATCCAAACATAAAATCTAGCCGTTGGATGTCTATGAAATCAAAAACCATTGTTTTTAAACATGTTAAGATCATGAAACCACTTACAGATCAGAAGTTTAAAGCACGGATTTGAGTATTCAATCTTATGCGTGGGATGGGTTAGTTGAAGTAATAAATGTGGTGAATTAAATGATATGAAAAAATTAGGTGAAGGTTTTTGTTAAAAATAGTTTCAGCTTTTGACAACATTGATCCCTCCACCTTAACCATTTTCAACCACAGCCCATAACTTCCATTTTGGTTACGTGAAGCATGATATTTGGAAAGAATCATGACGACACTCTCCCTCGACTTAAGAAATAATGAAATTTTATAAATTTAAGCCCGGGGAGTGTCAGTAAACCAGAGATGTGACCACCATTATCAAAGAAACAACCGGGATGAGGTAACATACTGAATTTTGAAAGAGAAAAGTGTTGACGGAAGAATTGTACTTGCCATGTTAAAAGAAATATAGATAGAAGAATATTTTTGGTGTTTTTATCAGATTTTATATTTTTGTATTTTGTTTTTGAAAATATTTACAAAAGAGGTTTTGGTGTTTGACTGGTTTTAAGAATGTTTTAAAAGTTCATCCAGTTCCTCTGGCAGTCAAGCACCGCATATCAATCTGGTGGACCAACTCATTAAACCTAGCAGGCGCTAAGGCTTTGGTGAGAAGATCTGCCAGTTGGTATTCAGTACCCACAAAGTATAATTCAATAGTACCCTTTTCCACGTGCTCCTTGATGAAATGATATCGAAGATCGATGTGCTTTGATTTTGAATGTTGAACAGAGTTGCACGAGATCGCAATGGCACTTCGATTGTCGCAGTACATCGGTATTCTGTCAAATACGTAACCATAGTCTTTAAGTTGTGTTCTCATCCAAATGACTTGAGCACAACACGCCGACATGGCTACATATTCTGCTTCAGTTGAGGACAGCGATGTACAATCCTGCTTCTTCGATTGCCATGACACCAGTTTATCACCAAGAAATTGTAGAGCTCCTGAAGTACTTTTCCGAGAATCTAAGCAACCTGCGTGATCAGCGTCTGAAAAAGCTATTAGTTCAAAACCAATATCCTTTGGATACCAGATCCCCAAGTTAATGGTTCCCTTGATGTATCGGAGGATTCTTTTAGCCTCAGAGAGGTGAGTTTCAGTTGGTCTCGACTGATAACGGGAGCAAAGATATACAGCAAAGACAATATCAGGTCTACTGGCTATTAGATACATGAGAGACCCAATGATACTTCGGTATTTGGTAGGGTCAACCAATTTCCCATGCAAATCAGCGTCCAGTTTCTTGGTATGTGCCATTGGAGTGGTATAGGTGTCACAGTTTTGCATTCCACTGTTTGTTTAAGATTTCAAGGGCATATTTGGACTGACTCAAGAAAATACCACGGGGTGATTGATGAACTTGCAGTCCTAGAAAGAACGTAAGTTCACCCATCATGGACATTTCAAATGTTTTTTCATCAGTTTTGAAAAAGCGTTTGAGTACTTTAGATGTGTTGACCCAAAAATGATGTCATCCACATAAATTTGAACGATTAAAATGTGTGACCCGTGATATTGTATGAAAAGTGTAGGGTCGACCGAACCTTTGACGAAATAATTGGCGATAAGAAAGGATGATAACTTATCATACCACGCCCGAGGGGCTTGTTTGAGGCCGTAAAGAGCCTTGTTCAGCTTGTAGACATGGTTCGGGAACTCTGGATCAACGAATCCTTCTAGCTGGCTGACATAGACCGTTTCTTTCAGTTTTCCATTGAGAAAAGCCATTTTGACATCCATCTGATAAACGGTGATGTTCATGTGAGCCGCAAACGCCAGGAAAATCCGTACAGCCTCAAGACGAGCAACCGGAGCGAAGGATTCTTCAAAGTCAATACCCTCTTCCTGTCTATAACCCTTAGCCACCAGACGTGACTTATTTCTGATTACTGTTCCTTCAGCATCCAATTTGTTTTTCCAAATCCATTTGAGACCAATGACGAAGACCCTTGTTGGTCTTTCAACCAATTCCCATACTTCAAGACGCTTAAACTGATTGAGTTCTTCTTGCATGGATTCAATCCAGTTGTCTTTTGTCATTGCATCTTTAATGTTTTTAGGTTCAGATTGGCAGACAGTGAGTGCATAAATGCAATGTTCACCGTCTGTGTGAAGACGTTGTCTAGTTACGACTGGTTGATTCGGGTTACCAATAATGTTCTGAAGAGGATGGTCTTTCGTCAAACGATGTGTGGAAGGTTGATGTTGATATACATTCTGCAGATTAGGAGGATTCAAATGACTTGTAGATGATTCCGCAACATCAAAAGTAGCAGTAGCATTTGCAAAAGGGTTGAAGAACGCATTTGGATCATAATCTGCAGGTGGGGGTACATCATTGTTCAGAAGATCATCAGTTGGTTCAACGTCATTGGATGCGGTTTGTTCGACTGTTGTGTTAGAATCAACTAGTGGTGCTTCCTCAACAGTAGTTATTATAGCAGGTGTATCAGGTATTGGATTTTGATCAGATTGAGCAGCGGAAACATTGGATACACCTGGTGCACGTTCATCAATATCATCACTAAATAGAGGAGCAAATAGCTGTTCCATTTGACGTCAAGTTAGTTGTAAGCTAGGTTCAGCTGATGATGGGGTTTGAGAAAAGTTTAAACGATTATGACCGGGTTCCAAGCTGTTATGCTCAGAAGCCATATCAGTAAGCTCATCGAAATTGGCATGAATCGTTTCCATAATCTCCCTTGTATGACGATTCTAGATCCGGTAACCCTTGGAGTTTTCACAATATCCTACAAAGACTCCAATGTCAGCTTTGGCTTTGAGCTTACCAAAGTCATCACGATCATTATTCGGATAACAAAGGGATCCAAATACATGAAAGTGTTTGAGATTCAGGTTTACGGTTGTGGATAAGCTCATAAGGTGTTTTGTTGTGGCGCTTGGTAATCATTGAGCGATTCTGAGTGTAGCATGCAGTTGACACGGCTTCAGCCCACTAAGTAATCTGGAAGTTTAGCATTAATTAACATTGTTCTTGCAGCTTCCACTAACGTACGGTTTCGTCTTTCAACAACTCCGTTTTGTTCTGGTGTACGTGAAATAGATGTTTGATGCTCAATTCCCACTTTCTCATAAAATGCACGAAGAGTTTGATTCACAAATTCAGTTCCTTTCTCTGTTCTGATTTGTCTGACTATGTTCCAGAGCTGAACTTGAATTTTCGTGAGAAAGGTGATGATCATCTGTGGAGCTTGATCCTTACTTCGAAGAAAATAAACCCAAGTCCATCACGAGTGCTTTTCCCTTGTTCACAAGCTGAGCTGAGGTGATCTTTAGAATATCGGAATCTTGGGAGACCTTCAACAAGTTTGTATCGAGCAAGGTTGGTTATGGTTTGAAAGTTTAAATGTGAGAGACGACGGTGCCATAGCCAAGATTTTGAAGATGTTGCCTTTGAAAGTAGACAGATGGGAGATGAAGCAATCATGTCTTGCATTGAGATTGTGTAAAGACTTGAATTGCGGGTGCCAGACATAAGATCGTTTCCTTGTAGATCGCGAATGAAACAAGTTTTCTCCCGAAAAGCAACTTCCAAATCTCCATCACAGAACTGACCAACTGAGAAGAGATTGTGACCGAGGCCTTCCACATAATAAACCATGCTAATTTCGTTGTTGCCATTGATGTAATCTCCGTAGCCCATGATAGCTACGAAGTGATCATTCCCGAATCTGACAGTGCCAATGAACTTTGCAACAAAGTTTGATAACAGTTTGAGATTGCCTGTCATATGTCGGGAACATCCGCTATCAACAATCCAAATGATGATCTGTATCACCTGCACTACACACAGACGACACAGATGGAATAGAAGTAGATATGGAACCCGAAGAGTTAGAGGGTTCCGAAGCAGTTATAGTAGAAACACACATATTAATGATTTTAGGTATCCATTTAAATCCAAGTGTATTATGTAACCATTTCTGCCATTCTCCAACTAGTCTTAGCTTTGATCTTAGTGAATGCACTAGGTGATAAGTTCTTCCTAGGAGGTGAAGGAGGTTCACTGAGTACTTCAATGATCGTAGTTGGAACATTAGAGGGTGGTTTACCTAGCACAGACTTAGAAGCATTAGAGGGCCTAGAGGTATTTTGTTTTCTATTATTCCGCTTACGATTCAAGATAGTCTTAGCAACACATTTATCATGACAACCAGAAAACATGCTTTTATGACAACCAACACAAGAGGCTTCAAACAAAACATTAAGAGTACTTAAAGATTCAGCATTAGTTACATCACTTTGTTCATTACATTTGTCAGACGCAATATCTAAAGTGGGTGCAACTTGAGTTTTATTCAAAGTCCTAGGGTGTTCTTCTACTTCAGCATTCTTTATTGTTCTTTTCTTACGACGCAACTTTGTTAGGAATTAGAAATTCCATAAGTGAAGAGTCGGTCACCCCAAATATTATCTAGCATAAGTTAGCTCGTAGACTTGTAGTTCATTACGTTATTTATTAGTTAGCTAGTTAGTTTAGAGCAACACCGTGGAGGACGGACGGGTCTTTACCCAATGTATGCCTGATCCACAGCCCGTAGGTGACGTTATATGTAAAAACTATAAATAGCCCTCTCCTCATGTGGAGAGGGTTGGTGCTTTCATTTTCTTTTAATCATACAACTTCTTTTTCTCTCATCTCTTTCTCTCTCTAGAAAGTATCCCACCCATCTCTCTCTCTCTAAAAATCTTCTTGGTTGATTCAATCCTTATACATATTCTTTGACTAAAACAATAACCAATATGTATCAATTGGTATCAAGAGCCATGGTTTGATCTTGGATATTGTGTGTGCTCCGATTTTAGTTTGGTTATTGTTGGGTTTTATTATGGTTCGAATTTTTACCTCATTTTCTCATCAAGTTTAAATCTTATTTGGCTACAATGGTTAAAAGTTTGCATTTTTATTGTTAAAAGTGTTAGATATGTTTTGTTTAATGTTTGGTTGAGTCTTTTTACAAGTTTTGGAGCTATTTGAATGATTTTCGATGCAACTGTTCTTCGTAGCGATTTGATATCTTCCTGATGGCGAGTTGTGTACTAAACTAAAAAAAAATAAAATAAATAAATAGCGACTTGTACTCCTTTTTAGGTAGCGACTTGTATTCTTTCTTTTGGGTAGCGACTTGTGCTCTATTTAGAGTAGCGACTTGTGTCTTTACACAAGCGACTTGGGTTTTGTTAGAATAGCGACTTGGGTTTGTATTAACATCATCCCAGCGACTTAGTGACCTTCATCCTAGCGACTTGTCCTATTATTTAATAGCGACTTGTGTTTTGGCTGCTATCTTACCAACAAAACCATCTCTTTCACTTTATCAAACGGTTTGAACACGATTTTCATACAAAACAAGAACAGAAAGAAAATGGTGCGAGTTGATCCTCATTTGTTTCCTATCTCACGGTACAACAAACAACAACAATCTTAACAAACCATCAATCTACATAATTAAACAAACCCATCTCACGGTACAAAATCAAACATTCAATCAAATGAAACGAATCTCAGATTTGTTCAAGTAAAGCACGAATCTTTAAAGGCTTTTCCGTGTTTGAACAACCTCATCATAGATCATTTAAGAAGAGCACCTTCTTTCACTATCCGAAAATCAAAGTAAGCACAAAACATAATTGTTTCATCCTCACTTTCTTTCGTTCGACACAATTTACAGACAAATCCCTACCTTAGACCTTTCAAAGATCTTGAAGCCAAAACTTGAAAACGTTTCTTACATCAGTCGATTTGTGTTGTGTTCGTAGTTATCATTTACTATCAAACCAATAACAAAAAGGAGAATATCAAGGGACGAATGTTTTTTTTTCTGATATGAGTTTATTTGGGTGTAGGCGTATTTTGTATGAGAGATAAGTGGCTGCGTTTTTTTTTATAAGTGAGATTAGGGTTAGTAAGTGTTTTTAGGTTAAAAAAAGATATTAGGTTAAGTCTTTTATAGCAGAATTATTAGGGTAAAGAATAGGTGGACTGGACTGCTTATTGGGCTTCGGGAATTTTTTTATCATTGGGCTGGCTATAACAATTCATTGGGCCGAAAATCTGGATTTTAAAGTGGTATAACAATTGTTGGATATCCGAAAGTGTGTAATCAAAAGTGTGTAACGGTTGAAATTTAATTTATTGCGTATAATTTTGGACCACGGGTTTAATTGAGCTTCAATAATCCGAGATTGAGTATTACATTGGATTGAAATTTTCCGGGTTCGTTGAAAATAACTACCGTGCTAGTTATTGTGATATCGAAAGTTCAAAATCAATAATCACTTCTTTATCGTCTACAAGATCCGTAAATTCATTTCACACAATCCTTCTTAATTAATCTTGTCTCACGGTTTTGTCTTGATTTTAGTAAAATCCCGCGAAAGATTCTATTTCTCGGTTTAAATCATAGACTTGTAAAATCCCGTGGCTTCATCAACATCATGTCTTACACTCCTGATTCAGTGATTTCAGAAGTACTCAAACTGTATGATGCTGTAGACAACCATGAGAATATTAGCTATACTGAACGGTTACAAATGATGGAATCAATCAATGATGATTTGAGTTCCTCATGCTCCGAGTCCAATGAGAAAGATTTGCACCTGTTCAGACTACATGCCATGCAAAAGGAAAGCAACATTGAACCTTATCAACAACTTCACTCTCACCTCATGTTACTTCTACCCACATCAATGGAACGAACATGTATTGCCCTCTTCCGTCAGGACTTATCCACATTAACAGGAACTTTGCTGTTAAACCTAGAGCAATTGGAGCTACAACTTGACAAAGAGAAGGTTCAAAAGGATAGTTGCAGTGCTGCACTTCAAGTGATCTACAAACACTTTCAGTCATTCATTAGAAGGGAATTCACATCAGATTATGATAAAGACATGACTGAAATGTCCTTCAAGAGACACACTGGAATGGAAATTAGCGTGTTCACAGAGACACTTATCCATCTCATGGATAATGTGGAGAAGTATATTGAGGAAGTTACTCAGAAAGATGAAAAAGTAGATGAGAGTCGGGTACAGTTGAGAGATATTTGTGATAAGTTGGGTAATGTATCTGTTGAAGAATCAGGTGTTGTTGAATGCAGAATGTCAGAGACATCAAATAATGATGAGTCGGGTAAAGCACCAGATGATGGATCCGTTGACACTGAATACAGAGGTTCAGAGATAGATAAGCTTGACACAGTCAGCGGTCTAGTGACTCTTGTTACACATGATGTGGATGCAGATATTAGACCGACAATTGAACAGGTGTCATGTAATGAGGTACCCTTAACTGTTCAACATAGTGCATCTGCTAATGCACCTAAACAAAATGCTGAACATGATTCTGATAAATGTTCATTGGTTGAGGCTGAGATTAATAAATTCAAAACAGCTAATATGGTTGATAAAAAGGCTTTTGATGAACTTTCAAACAAATTCTCAAATCTTGAAAAACATTGCATTTCACTTGAAATTGCGATACAAAGTAAAGAAGAAAGTTTCCAAATTAACAAACTATGTAAAAATCCGGAACTTCCTGAATTCCGTGAACTTTTTGAAATAAACAATTTGAAAGCTTAGCTTCAAGACAAAGACTCAACCATCAACATTTTGAAGAAACATATTTATGGTATGTATGTGAAAAGTAATTTGGTTACAAGTAATTCTGATATTAATGCTACTTATGATATTCAAATGAGAAATAATGAATTAGCAGTTTGTGTGGCCAAATTACTAAAGGAAAATGAGTCTTTGAGAAAGAATCACATAGAACTAAGTGACTCTGTCAAAGAAACTAGAACTAAGTCAATGGAAGCAAACTCTTTGATAGCAAAAATTGATGATCTCAAAGCTCAACTTCAGGAAAAGAGTTTCGCTATTGTTGCTTTAAAAAATGAGCTCAGAAAAACAACAGGGAATAGTGTGAACACTAAGTTTGCAAAACCATCAATCTTGGGGAAACCAATTATTAGACAACCAAATGCGTTTAGATCTGAACGACCAAAATTTTCAAAAACACGGTTTGCCTCCCAAGTTGATGCGAAACAAGTTTTGACAAAACCAGTCACTTCACCTTACTTGCCTAGTAAAAATGCTATGAATGACTTGTATAAGAACTCTTATCTAGAAATGGCTAGAAAGAAGGCACAGATTCAAAAAGATGGAATTTTAGGTGCTAGACCTAGGGTGAGGAATTCTACGAGATTTCAAAGCACTGCTAGTAGTTTTAAACCATTACCTAGGAACACTAAACTTAAGACTAGGGATTGGATTGTATCTAATAGTAGTTGCGTTTCGAATAAAGCTATTCCCATAGCAGATCACTCTAAGAACTCTAGATCGTTTTCTGAATCCAAACAAGCTGTTTGCTCAAATTGTCTGAAATGCATCTTTAAGGCAAATCATGATAATTGTTTTTCGAAATCCCTAAAGAAGGTAAATGCTCATACAAAGTTTCAACCTGTTAAGTCTAGGATTTTCACTAAGTCATCTACTGTGCATACGAAGCAAAACAAACCAAAATCTTCGCCTAGATAGATACCAACTGCTAAATCTGTGGAAACTAGGAATAAGGATAAGTCTTTCACTATGCATAAGAAGCCTAACAATCCTAGACCTTGCCATAAGTGGATACCGTCTGGTAGAATGTTTAAGGATGCTGGACTTAGGTGGATACCTACAGGAAAGATGTTTACCAATGGCATTCTCAATGTTGACCGTGAAACCCCAAAGGGTTTGGATACTGATGTCACTAACCAAAATATATGCAATCAAATTTGTAATATTAGTGCAGGTAGTCCTTACTCAGTTGCAGATACTTCGATCCTTCAATACATGGACTGGCTTAAAGTATGGATAACAAAAGGATTGATATCTCATAACTCACGGGTTCAAGTTACTCAACATTGATATTCAATCGGCTATGACATCTGTTCACATAAGTTCAGGCCTCGTACTTCATCATTATGGTGTCTGCAGATATCGTTTCAGGCCCCGTTCCTCAAAGAAAAGAAAGGTGTACGCTTCAGCGCTCTTTATCTTCAGAAGAAGAGAAATCTTCATATTTATGACCATTCTCATCGACATTCTTCATCAACATACTTCATGTTTCTCCCATGCTCATTCAGTCATCAAGTGGATCTACGTTCATTGGTGTATACTCTTATTCACTTGTTAAATCAAAAATGGCAACTTCGGATGCAATTTTTGAGGGGGAGAAGAGTGAATATACTACATGATGATGGATGTTTAAATAATGGTCATACGACTTAATTTTTGATGACGATGACTCTCCTCCAACGCCTAATGCTTCACTTACTAAGGATAACTGGGATTCATTGTTTTTCAAAGATATGTTTGATGAGTACTTCCAACCTCCCATGAATGTTGATCATCCAGCTTCTGAAGCTCATGCTCCGGTTTCTACTGACTCAACTAGTTCACCATCTAAGAAGTACTTCTCAGAATTCTCAAGAAACCTTATCTCCAGTTACTTTACAAGGCGTTGATAATGACTATCATGATATTGTAGTTGCACTACTGAATAATGATCTGCTCTTTGGTATTCCTTTGCCAAATCTTCACGGATTATTGTTCCTCTCGATGTGCACGCTATAAATCAACCACATGAACTTAAAGGAAAATCATTACCTCATCCGCTCGAAGACATTATTGGTGAATCTTCCAGATCAGTCTCTACATGTATACTTTTAGGAAGAATGCATTGATGTTGAGGCATCATTTGTTCCGGTTCAATCAGTGGGTGAATGTACATCCGATTGTATGTTTATTCACGTGTTGGACATTTGACACAAGTTGATTACTTCGGAGTTAATCATTTATCACTTATTTGAGATTGAAGTTGACTTTCACAAAGGTGTGTTCTTATTTGATAACTTGCTCGGGCTTAAGAATTTGAGTTGAAGACTTGGGTTATCTAGTTGCCAGCAGTCGGGGTTGATGGTTGAAGACCTGGTTAACTATCACTATTAGGAGTTACGTTGTTTTACTCAGTGTCACATGCAAATGACGATGTGGATAATCTCAAGAGGTGTTAATGTCTCATACTTTGTTTGAGTAGTGAGTACTTAGAGATTTGCTTGATGCATAGATTCTCGACACCGTTCTTCCATCATTAAGTGCAAGTTTAGAACACATGCGGAGAATTCTACTTCAGTTTCAAGTTTGGTATAACGGGTTTTCTTCATCAGTGGTCACTTCAAATTGTCTACGAATGGGTTGATAAAGATAGTCAGAGAGAGTTTCTATAGCAGTTGATTCTCACAAGATTCATTTGAGCTAATTTTTGTTCTTCTCTATGTCAAGAATATTTGGTATGAATGATGTGTTGCTGATTCTGAGGTATCAAAACCAGCAAGGGGGAAGGAGACATACATCTAAACACACAACGAGTACACGTGATGAACCTAATACTTCGTCTCTATTGAAGTAGTCCCGGGAAAGACAAATGTCATAACCGTAGAGAAACTCAGTGTTTACTCATAGCTTTTGGTGTGTTATTCCAACTATTTGGGGGAAGGATATATTATTCTAACTATTTGGGGGAAGGATGTATTATTCCAACCATTTAGGAGGAAGTGGTCTCTGGATACTTTTGGTATGTGTTAACTCAGCTTTCAGTAGGAAGAAATATGAGAAGAATATGTGGAGCGTGAGATGATATTGCTTATCGACATCTTCTATATGATTTATGATAAAGTGCTTCCGGTTAGTGCTTCATGTACACAATGTAATGATGATTCCGATGAGATCGCAACCATCAAGGGAGAGATATGTGTACATCTGGGTCGCACAACATATTCACATGATTGAGCTTAATCAGTTATTCCGGAGTTGACATCCGCAAAGAAGATCAGTGATTCAACCAGTTATTGTAATGTCATTGTCTCTTCTCTTGTTGGGTACATGTGTACATTATGGGCTGATTGGTTATATGTTAGATAACTGGAGTGCATTTGGTGAAATGAAGGTGTTGATATATTGTTCCCCTAAATAGACAACTGGTCAATCTCGAAGAGTAAGGTGTACATCGGGGATGCACAACAGGTTCATGTGATCGGTCGTAATCAATTAATCCGGATTTGATAACCACTGAGACGATCAATGTTTCAACTTGTTACTTCGGTGTTCTCGTGTTCTTCGGGGTGCTGAGCTTCATTCTATGAGACCGTTTTTATTCGTTTCTACTGCTTGGGGAAATGGTCTTTATTCTTAGTCTGTCGGTTTGGGGGGAAGCTACCAAAGATTCACTTTTTGAAGGCTCAAGTTCTTGTGACGATTCAAGAGCCTCAAATGCTTTGGTGGTGAAAGTTTAAGAGATGATGACTTCTATCTTCTACAAAGTGCTGAACGATTTCCTTATCTCAGTACTCGTATCATCATCTTCTTAAAACTATTTCTCTATCTTTGTAAATAATTTTTCAAAAAACAAAATACAAAAATATAAAACCAACAAAAACAAAATAGAAAAATATAAAATCAACAAAAGCCCATAAAAATCAGAAAATTAAAAAAATACCAAAAATATGTTTTCTCAAGACATGTCTTCTGGTATCGATAACATCTACGGTCTTAGAAATGTCATTCAATAATGGCACGGGACTTTAGATGAAGTTCGAGTAGGAGGTGTACATATTTCTTTCTAAACATGTCTCAAACTATGGCTTGCAGTTATTTCAGACTGTGACCCGCGCTTAAACTATGGTTTGCTATTATTTCAGATAGCAACCCGTTCTTCAAGAAAGGAAAGTGTTGCGCTAAACCAATTTTCAAAAATTTCGTGCACTTATCCTAAAACAAAACAAGGAAAGCATGTCATCAAAAAGACTGCTATTCCTACACAAATGTTTTTCCGTCTAAAATTCTTCAGAAAAATATTTGTTGTTTTTCCAAAAATGGTAGGTAAATGAGTTGCTTGAAAAATCAATCAGATTCAGAGTTGTTATAAAATTTGCAAACTCAATCAATGACTTCAGCGCTTTTAAACTTTTCAGAAAATGAGTCATTGATTGAGGGGGAGAATGTTTTCAAATTTATATCATCTAACGGGCTTTCTTAATTATCCTAATATGCTTAATTAAAAATGATGTTAACCTATGTTGAAGGACTAGGTGCCTAGGATATGATTGCTAGGATTAGATGATTAGAGTTTGATGTACACATTATTCCCATACATTTATATGATCTGATTGATATGTTACATTGACTTTTATTAGTCGATTGATGTTTGGGTGATGTCGACCACCATATATCTGTGTGTGGGTTCACTAACGTATGCAGGTATATTGGTATATAAGAATGTTCCCGATCCGGATCCCACAATACAAGATGATTGGATGCCGAAAGGAAAGGGTAACTATATCTTGGGTTGACAAATGAAGAAACGGTGCTTAATTTGACTTCAATGGAGAGTTGGCATGGAAAAATGCAACGTAAGAGGTCTCACTGCATCAGCAGATGGTTTTCTTCATCAGCAAATGAAGAAACGGAGCTTAATTTGACCTCAGTTGGCATGAAAAAATGCAACGTAAGAAGTCTCACTGCATCAGCAGACGGTTTTCTTCCAAGCCCTACAGCAACAAACTAAGCTTCTCAACCACCTAACGTATCTTTGTGCAGGATAATTGTGATGATACCATTTTTCTAAAACTTTGAAAAATATTGTTTTGAAAATGGAAAAATATTGTTTTGAAAATAAATCGGATTCAAAGTTTTGAAATCAACCGGACTTTATTTTGTCAAATCTTCAGTGATTTCAAATTAAATATTTTCAAATGATATTTCATCCAAAAGTCCGTTTGTACATTATAATGTGGTGATCTAAAGATTTAATGTTATGTCATGGTATGTTTTTCTTTAAAAATCAAGGTCTTTCAAAATGAAATTTTTTCTGTTCTTGTTTGATTGTGAAATTGTTTTATTTTACTTAAAGATCTCTTAAAACAATCATACATGACACTAACAATCTTTAACGTCTTAAAATGGTCCTTATCTGTCATTTTTCAAAATTAAATCTTGGCCACGTCCTTCCCCAAACTTTTCTAAATGATTTAAATCAGTTGGGATCACAAATCTCAAATGGTTTGATATTTTTGATCGGGGGAGAGATCGTGATTTAAATCTCAAATCTGTTTTAGTCCTTTAAAGGCACTCTTGCCTCCATGTGCCAAACGATTTCAATATATGATGCACATGATTGAGGAGGAGGATTTATCCAAAAACCATATAAGTATTTAAACAAGGCCACAAGTTCTCCCATGTTTTATAAACCTTATTAAATCACTTGGGATCCAAAATCTCAAAGGGTTTGATATTTTTGATCGGGGGAGAATTTGTGATTTAATAATGGAATTTGAAAAAAGGTGATCGTTTTGATTCAATTGTGCAAGCTGCTCTCTCATATGTGCTAAACACTTTCGAATCTCGAAGCACATATTGAGGGGGAGCATTTCAAAAGAAAATAAACTATCGAGGTACAAAAGCTTTTTTAAAGTGATTTATAAAGTACCTTGATTGAGTTTTCAAATGGTTTTCTTAATGGATTTTGTGATCGTGGATGTGCTTCAAAAGAACTCTTTCCTCTATGTGATAAAATGATTTAACTTATCCTATGCACATATTGAGGGGGAGAAATTTACCAAGAAAATCAAATGGCTTTTTCTATGAAAATTGTGATCAAAGAAAGTATTTCAAAGTCCTCTTGCCTCCATGTGCTAAACAATTTATAAATCATATGCACATGTTGAGGGGGAGGTTTTATTAAATGATCAAAGCTATTGAGGTACAAAATGCTTTGATCTCGTATCACAAGTACCTTGATTGTTTTTCCAAATGATTTTTCAATTGGTTTCAAGGAAGAATGAACTGTACCAAAAGACCGACCATTTTACTTTATGTATAGAGTTATAAGAATGGTGAGGTTAGGTATTAGTTCCCATGATCCGCCAGAACCGGAGGGATCTACCCAGGGACAATCCACTAGATAGTGTAGAGTCCTTAGGTATATTGAAAAAAGGAGAAAAATGAGAATATGGGAAGAGTAGCCGACTGAGACAGAGCTAGTACTGGAATAAACCCAACAAGGTTCTAGTTATGAAGTCTCGGTAAGCACTGAAGGGGTTGAAGAATGAAAAAGAAATGAATGTGAAAAAAGGGTGAAAAGAAATAGCCCTCCAATAATTCAACCTTAGGGCAGAAACCGGGTTCAATTCATATGCTACTAGTGGTTACCAAGGTAACACTGGTATTGAAGACAAGATGTCATGGACCCAGTGACGCACTGCACTTAACTTCCCAAGCTACTCAAGTTCCTCTTAAAAGGACTTGTTTCATTCTCACGGGGAACCGACGTTATCTATCGACTTTCTCTTAGAGATTGTTGATATTGAAGAAGGAGACCCTCTCCCTAGTCTCCGATATAGGAAACCAAATGTGCACTATTGAGTCTAGAGCCAAGAGATCATCCACAATATCTCGTTAGCACACAAAATTAATGAAGACTTGCTGTTTCACACAATGTGGAAAGTAAGTATATATATTGAGAGTCCTACGCATTATCCTTGTGGTATTGCCAGAACATCCTGAGTGATATGTAAATATTCACGATGAAGATGGAAAGCTTTCTAGAGCCAACATCAAACAAGCTCTTGGTAGGTGGCATGTGAGATCTTTCAAAAGATCAAACTTGTGACAACTGGATAGAAACGATGGGGCGATTCACTCGTGAATCAACCTTGGTCCAGGAATGGAATTGACGAATACTTTTGGAAAAACCGTTCGATGTGCAAATCTTCTTTTTTCTAGCACATCGAATGTGTATTCATGTTTTCAAACTCAAAAAGTATCTCTGATTGAAAAAATACTTTTGGAAAAATCGTTCGATGTGCGAATCTCTTATTTTCACTAGCACGTTCAATGTGTACTCTTTTCAGATACAAAAAGTATTTTTGATTGAAAATTGGTCTTTCTCATAAAACCTTCGTCGTATTGCAAAACTCTTTCTTCTAAGCAATACGCGATTGTCTTCTTTGAGACGTTCCGGTTTGAGAACGGCTAGAACAGCTGTGAAACCCTGTCAAGGAGATTCTTAGGAATCCTACCTGATCATAGGCAGTACTTGTACTGATCAACGGGGAACCGTGGGCCGTGTATCTCAATTCAACGAAAGTGATCAAAGACACTTTCGTGTGTTTTATTGCTAACTGTTGTTTGCAGGTACATTTGGACGGTTGCAGCTGATCAGAATTGAGGAGTCAATCCAAAACCGCATGCTCACAGCATCCACACTTAATTGAAGAAATCATGACTGGTGCATATCTACAGAACCTGGCTCTGATATTTCTATACTATGCTTCTGCTACGCTGCTGCAATTATCATGAACCAGTAAAGCTTCCGCTACTCTGATGGAAAGATGTCATGATCCAGAAAGTGTGAGCATGTCGGTCCGAAAGTCAAAACTTCACTTGATGGCAACACAATAAAGGGTGATCCAGAGATCTACTGTGGCTGATGATCTCAAAGAAAGCTCGAAGATCATCAAAGATGTGGATCAGTTCAAAGACCTCCACTGAAAGTACAAATCTATGCGGACTTTGAAGAATCGCTACTAAAGCACAAAGATTACGGAATTGAAGAATTGAAGTCTACGAGCTCAAGAACAAAGTCAAGAATAGAATGCTAGGATTCGAAATATAAAACATGGGGTGACCTCCCTTAGGGGAAGATTGTTAGGAATTAGAAATTCCATAAGTGAAGAGTCGGTCACCCCAAATATTATCTAGCATAAGTTAGCTCGTAGACTTGTAGTTCATTACGTTATTTATTAGTTAGCTAGTTAGTTTAGAGCAACACCGTGGAGGACGGACGGGTCTTTACCCAATGTATGCCTGATCCACAGCCCGTAGGTGGCGTTATATGTAAAAACTATAAATAGCCCTCTCCTCATGTGGAGAGGGTTGGTGCTTTCATTTTCTTTTAATCATACAACTTCTTTTTCTCTCATCTCTTTCTCTCTCTAGAAAGTATCCCACCCATCTCTCTCTCTCTCTAAAAATCTTCTTGGTTGATTCAATCCTCATACATATTCTTTGACTAAAACAATAACCAATATGTATCAAACTTCCTATTCTTCCTTGTATTGCTCCTAGGCTGTGAAGTGCGGGCGTTGGGAAAAAGAGGCAACTATTCCTGTTTCAGTAGAGGGAAGCACATTAGTTTCTTGTGGATTGATATTAGGTATTCTAGGTGTCACTTTTTCTAAGTGTTACAGGTGCAAGTACCTTAGTGTTACTAATATTAACTTGTTCATACTTTCCTAACTTCTCTTTTAACTCAATAATAGTGTGCAACAAATCTTGATTTTCAGAAAGAAGATTTCCATAAACATTTATGACTTCTTTAGTATGTGCAAGATAACGATCAAGTTCGTTTGATGCTTCATCACGAGTTTGTTTGAGTAAATCAAATATGACACCATATTCCTTTTTAACTTTTGCAATGTTCTTGTTCATATTTTGAGATTTAACATTTCAAAGACGCTTTTTGATCATCCAGTTGCTCAAGTTTTGGATTAAGAGGTTTGCAATGCAACTGATTGATTTTGTTTTGCAAAGCAAGTTCACGATTTTGACAATCTTTTTGACACCATTGAAGACGACGTTTTGCATTTGAAAGCTCGTTTAACAATCGTTCATTTTCAACTTTTAAAGAGTTGATTTGTGACACAGTATCAGTATTCTCAACGTTTTCAACATAATCAACAGAATAAGCAGAGATATAATCAAATGCATATGCAACAGAATGTAATACATTATGGATATCAGCACAGATAACATCTTCCAAGAGTCAATCAACATCTTTTCGTAACATTTTCTTTTTACGTTTTGTATTTGAAATAGATGTTTCTGTTTTCTCGAAAACTATTTTCATTAGTCCAAGTTCCTTATGAAATTCCCTTTCCCAATACAATGCACAATTTTTCAAGTTTTGAACATGGGGTAAAATTCTTTTCTGAAAAATATCTCTTTGTTCGCGCGCCTGAGGCGATTGAAAATGTTCAACTTTTATTTTAGAATGAAATTCAATCTCACGTTCTAAAATTTTGATGTCAGATAGGAAAGTTTCAAAATATTTAAGAATTTGACGACTTTTGTGTATTGATTTTACTTCACTGAGTGAAGGTAAAGGACCATTAATTTGTGCAGAATTGGGTTGGGAACCAACATTAGAAGACTCAGACATAGGTGTGATAACCCAATGTGTGTTAGAAGTATCCTTTTGTGTGACGAAAGTGACGGCTTTTGAATAGTTAAATGGTTTGTTATAAACAACATTTTATAATTTGGATCGACTCTCGTCTTCTGCATCTAATTCCTCTTGACGGTTATATTCAACAACACTCATAATGGAATCATCAATTCTATGTTCTGCACTGTAAACTTCAGGAGTTGGTTTGAATGCTCTATTTGAAAACTTAGGTTTGTAATCAGCAAGATTCGGTCCATATCCATTTGGATTTGGTTTGAAAGTAAACTTTTGAATCGTTGTGATTGATTCACCATGTTTATAAACAACATTTCGAAACTCTTTGATTTTGTTTTGTAAGTCGACAATTTCCTCAAGATAGGCATCTATTCGTTTCGTTGAATGCTTTTTGTACTCAGAGAACTGTGTTTGACAAGTTAACAATTCAGACTTGGCTTTTTGAGTTTCCAAAGTGAGAGCGTTAAGTTGTTGTTTATGATCATATTTCAGTTGTTCTATTTGAGACAACAAAGCATTCTTTGATGCGACTAGATCACGTATCTGTTTTTCTAATGATTTTTCATTTTGGTAAGATTTAGCAAAAGTGACTTCAAAACCTTTTTCACGTTTTTCTTGAATTTGAAAAACTTTGAGTTGATTTTTTAAGCATTCAATATCCCTAGTTAACAGTGCATTTTTATTTTTTAATTGTTGATTGAGGTCACAACATTGTTCCATTCGGGATTGTTGGTCATTAAGTAAGAGCTCAATATCTGGATTAGGCAAAGGTTCAGCGTGTTCAGCGTGAGTCTCAACATGATGAAGATGGTTGATGAAGGGAGAAAATTAAGGAAAAGGAAAAGGAAATCTGGTTGATGAAGATGATGTTTTGCCCAGAAAAAAAGGGAAAGAAGTTGTTCAAGAATTTAAGAGAGGTTTAGATGGGAAGGGGAAGGCCAAAATGGTTGAGTTTGCAAGGTTTGATTTTCAGAACTTGCCTATTTTTTATGGGAATGGGAAGGCTGAAAGGGTTGGTGGTGCTGTTGCTGATATTTCTAGCGGTGTTAAGACACCCTTTAGGAGCAAAGAAAATATTACAAACTGCGTCCTAGCACTGTTCGCCCAAAGGCGACCCTAGGTGATGTTTCAGTGATGAATACCATGTCATGTGTTTAATTCCATTAAGTTGTAACAGTACAGTACCTAACTTATATGTTTGTTGTTTGTATACTTGTTTTTGCAGACAAGGTAGCAGTAGCATCGTCAATTTAGGGTTCATGTTTTGTCGGTTCAACAGTTTATGGATATCGATCAGAGCTGTGTAGATCATTTGAAGATTCAGCAATTGAACGTTTTGAAGTTGGGCCCAAATTCATCTTTTATATTTTGTAAAATGTCAGTATTATTATGTATCAGACAATGACTCCGTAGTATCAGTTATGTTCCAGTTTCATCAAACACTGAATATATTTGACTGTTATAAGTCAACTAGCTAAGTAGTTGATAATGTATAAATTTGTTTGTTTGTGGAATAGTTCTTGAGTTAGAATTAACTAAGGTCAGGTACACTAGAATACCATGTCATGTGTTTAATTCCATTAAGTGATCAGGTACACTGGTATAATTTGTTCAAACAATAACCCCTTTATGTGTTGGTGGAATAGTTCTTGAGTTAGAATTAACTAAGGTGAGGTATAAATGTGTATGGACTATAATACCCTCCACTAACTAACAGAAACAAGACTTTGACATCGGCGTTATTGGTCAAGGGACGAGTTTGGCATATAAAGCCCATATTTTGGACCTCCGGCGATGATAATGCCAAGTTCTGTCCCAACGCGAAGCGGATTGCCAAGTTTAGGGACCAACCGTGTATTTTAGTCTAAAAATATTTAAGGTCAAAGTTAAGAAAAAAAGACTTAAAAAGTCAAAACATGACAATTAATATGGGACGAAGGTAGTATTAATTTTATAATCAAACACTCACAGCCAAATCTCATCATGCAATGACTTAAGACTTTTGAAATAGCTTTTTGCATTGGAGAGCAAGTTTACAAAATGACTTTTTATAACAAAATTTATTGAAAAATGCATGTGATAAATGCATCAAGTCATTGAATAACTTTGTGCAATGCAGATGCTCTTAACAACAAGGAGGGTAAAAGGAATGTATTACCCATGAGAGTTTTCGAGTACATGCATGATAACTCAAAATGTAAATGTGAAGTGTATTGAATGACTATTCATAAAAAGTGAAATGATATTAAAATGGAAAGGAAGTTTGATGTGTTGTATCGTAATAATTATCACACATGAATAAATGTATTGAACTACCAATTTAAACTAGTGTAATTTTAACACCGAAAACCATATATATATATATATGCATTGTAAAACGAAAGCTTATATAAAAGCTTAATTTAAGTACCCCTAGTAGGAGACATATAAGATATAAACCAAATCGAAAAGGGTAAAGCTTACGTGATTAACATTTATTATCATTTTTCTTGGGTAATCATTTTTGATCTTTTACAACCAGTTAAAGTCTTCACTAGTTCATTTTACTATTCATTTCATAAGAACTTTGTGCATTGGGTTCAAACCCTGTGGATTAGTCGGTCAAAATGTCAGAAATCGAGGTTACCAAAAAAAAAAAAAAAAAAAAAAAAAAAAAAAAAAACTTTGTGCATTGATTACAAGGGTACATACTCTGATTTTTTTTTTTTTTTTTTTTTTTTTTTGGGAAAAAATTGTTGTATGGAACATGAATCATAAAAGATCCAAATAAAGATACACAATAGAAAAATGAAAGATTACATCCTAAAAACAATTGTTGTCTGACATAACGTGAAATAACAACTGAAAGTGAACTCTTGAGCACCCTTGAGCACTCCTTGAAGTCCTGAGCAACGAAATGAACTTTTAAACTAATTATATTAGGGTTTGCATGCAAATTGGTTCACATTGAATGTATGATTTGCGTGAGAGTAATGGGCTCACAAAGCTTAAAACACCTTCCATGTGAAAAACAAATAGTGAAATATTCAGAATTGCTTTTTAGCTGAAGCATATGCAACTTGAAGGTGGAGATTAGCCTCGAGAATTATATGGCTAAAACATGGTGATAAAAATTCCAAAATTTTCAATTTGGTTCATCGTATTAGGAAAAATAGAATTACAATTGTCAAGTTGAACATTAATTCACAATGGGTAGTGCAACCGAACATCATCAAAGAACAAGTTGTCAACCACTTCTCTAACTTATTTTCAAAAGAAGACACGAACTTTTCATGGTTCCCGTGGGATGATTTGGAGTTGTTGAAACTTCCAACAAAATTAGCTTTAACATTAGAAGACGACCTAAGTATTGAAGATATATGCTTGGAGAGCCATTAAAGATTGTGAAGGTGATAAGGCGCATGGACCCGATGGCTTTACCATCGGGTTCATTAAATTTGCATGAAAGACAATAAAAGCTTTTACCATTGGGTTTATTAAATTTGCATGGAAGACAATAAAAGAGGATGTTATTAAGATGTTGAGTGAATTCTTTAATAATGCATCGCTCCCAAAACGTTTTAACTCTAGCTTCAGTGTCTTAATCCCAAAGGCGAACAAACCAAAAGAATGAAAACATCTACGCCCGATAAGCTTGATTAATGATCCTTATAAAATAATATCAAGATTAATACTTAAATTACTTCAAAGCTATAAGATGTCGCAAAAGATTTCCTACATAACCAAATTTGTGCTTACACCAAATCTTCATTACCTTATACTTAAAAGCAAGTTAGTAACATACTAATGACCTTATTTCAATTCTTGCACGTTTTGTTTCATCACTATATACATTTTTTTCTTAACTTTATATACCACTAAATATTTATATAAAAATACTAAAACATCAACCACCTAAGAAAAGACCAACTAAAAAAAATAGATAGTTTATCTCTATATATCTTGTTCTATATACATAGCAGAAAGAGCATCATTAGAGTGGCAATGGTTCTTTAATTTGCTTTTACAAAGAAGACCAGCACATAGATCTGGCATATGAGTGTGTTAAAGTGAGTGTGTTATGGTGTGTGAGAGAGAAACAAGTTAAAGTCTAGGTTTCAGAGCACATTGAAGCTTGTTATAAATAAAAGAGTTCCCAAAGATGATAAAAGGCAGCCTCTTAATAACACAGAGGGTAAAAGAAATGTCCATAAGAGGGTTTTGGGTGCATGACACATATTTCATCTCAAAATGTAAATGTGATGTCTATTGACTATTCATAAATATGTGATGTTAAAATGAAAAGAAGTTTGATGTGAGTATCGTAATGAAAACCTTCAATAAGCAGACATGAATAAAAATGTTGAACTACCCTTTAAACTAATCTCTAATTGATCATTCGGCTCGATCAGTTGGTACTTTGGTATCATGAATACTCAAACTATGTTACTTAAGAGAAATCGACCATACACCCATTGTAACAAAATCGAAATGGGTAAAAAGTGATCAACATTTTTCCTCATCTTACTACTCATTTCATAAAAGCTTTGTGTATTAGACAACAATGCAGTAGACACTCTAACTATTTCAATGTTTTGAGTTGTGATGAGATCCCTATTCAAATAATGTTGTGACTTGAAATGGATCTTAAAAACTGGAAAGGGTAAATTACACCGTTGGTCTCAAACACTAGCCGATTATCGCATCTAGTCATGTTTACTGTATGTTATTACTTTTGGTCCCAAACTTATTCAATTCGTTAAATGCGCATTTGGTCCTATTCTTCTAACACCCGTTAAAACTTCGTTAGTTGCAAGGGCTTTTTCGTTTTTTCGGCCTTTTTTGTCTAAACACCCCAGTAACACCGTTTGTCCCTGAACTTTTCAATGCACGAATTCAAAATAATACCCGAATCCAAGCACCTCTCGTCTTTAACCTCTCACCCACCACCACCCTCTCTTCACCTATGCTAACAGGCCATCACCACCACCACCACCATCACCGTCACAAACATTCATTAAGTTTTTGTGACCTAAATGTCACTAGGAAAACCTTAAAGTTCTGATCAAAATAGATTTTACTAGTTTTCAACGTATCCCGTCATGTATTATAAGTTAGCTAGAGATCATGCATGTATAGACCAATGTGAGAGTAGTTTTTAGTATATGTATCAATATAACATTATACGTGTCCCAAATTAAATGTGCACAACAAACAACTTAGCTTTAGAGGAAAGTTTTCAGAGTATTAAAGAGGCACACCAGGAAGAAAGAATGCAAGAAATGGAAAGAAGATTAAGGCTTGTACATCAACATATTCAATTCAATTTAGTTGCTAGTTGGCTTTACCATCGGGTTCATTAAATTTGCATGAATGACAATAAAAGCTTTACCATTGGGTTTATTAAATTTGCATGGAAGACAATAAAAGAGGATGTTATTAAGATGTTGAGTGAATTCTTTAATAATGTATCGCTCCCAAAAAGTTTTAACCCTAGCTTCAGTGTCTTAATCCCAAAGGCGAACAAACCAAAAGAATGAAAACATCTACGCCAGATAAGCTTGATTAATGATCCTTATAAAATAATATCAAGATTAATACTTAAATTACATCAAAGCTATAAGATGTCGCAAAAGATTTCCTACATAACCAAATTTGTGCTTACACCAAATCTTCATTACCATACTTAAAAGCAAGTTAGTAACACACTAATGACCTTATTTCAATTCTTGCACATTTTGTTTCATCACTGTATACATTTTTTTCTTAACTTTATATACCACTAAATATTTATATAAAAATACTAAAACATCAACCACCTAAGAAAAGACCAACTAAAAAAAAATAGATAGTTTATCTCTATATATCTTGTTCTATATACATAGCAGAAAGAGCATCATTAGAGTTGCAATGGTTCTTTAATTTGCTTTTACAAAGAAGACCAGCACATAGATCTGGCATATGAGTGTGTGAAAGTGAGTGTGTTATGCTGTGTGAGAGAGAAACAGAGTTAAAGTCCAGGTTTCAAAGCACATTGAAGCTTGTTATAAATAAAAGAGTTCCCAAAGATGATAAAAGGCAGCCTCTTAATAACACAGAGGGTAAAAGAAATGTCCATAAGAGGGTTTTGGGTGCATGACACACATTTCATCTCAAAATGTAAATGTGATGTCTATTGACTATTCATAAAAAGTGAAATATATGATGTTAAAATGAAAAGAAGTTTGATGTGAATAATGAAAACCTTCAATAAGCAGACATGAATAAAAATGCTGAACTACCCTTTAAACTAATCTCTAATTGACCATTCGGCTCGATCAGTTGGTACTTCGGTATCATGATTACTCAAACTATGTTATTTAAGAGAAATCGACCATATACCCATTGTAACAAAAGCTTTTACAAAAACTAAATTTGAGTGCCCAGTGCGAGGATCATGATATATAAGATATAAACCAAATCTAAAAGGGTAAAAAGTGATCAACATTTTTCCTCATCTTACTATTCATTTCATAAAAGCTTTGTGTATTAGACAACAATGTTGTAGACACTCTAGCTATTTCAATGTTTTAAGTTGTGATGAGATCCCTATTCGAATAATGTTGTGACTTGAAATGGATCTGAAAAACTAGAAAGGGTAAATTACACCGTTGGTCCCAAACACTAGCCGATTCTCGCATCTAATCATGTTTACCGTATGTTATTACTTTTGGTCCCAAACTTATTCGTTAAATGCGCATTTGGTCCTATTCTTCTAACACCCGTTAAAACTTCGTTAGCTGCAAGGGTTTTTTCGGCCTTTTTTGTCCAAACACCCCGGTAACACCGTTTGTCCCTGAACTTTTCAATGCACGAATTCAAAATAATACCCGAATCCAAGCACCTCTCGTCTTTAACCTCTCACCCACCACCACCCTCTCTTCAGCTATGCTAACAGGCCATCACCACCACCATCACCGTCACAAACATTCATTAAGTTTTTGTGACCTAAATGTCACTAGGAAAACCTTAAAGTTCTGATCAAAATAGATTTTACTAGTTTTCAACGTATCCTGTCATGTATTATAAGTTAGCTAGAGATCATGCATGTATAGACCAATGTGAGAGTAGTTTTCAGTATATCTATCAATATAACATTATACGTGACCCAAATTAAATGTGCACAACAAACAACTTAGCTTTAGAGGAAAGTTTTCAGATATTAAAGAGGCACCAGGAGGAAAAAATGCAAAAAATGGTAAGAAGATTAAGGCTTGTACATCAACATATTCAATTCAATTTAGTTGTCAGTTGGCTTGCCATCTTACTCTATGCCACTGCATTCATGGTTATCAGATGAGCTCTGTAGAGAAGCCTCTTTTGCATATGGTACAACATATTCAAAACTCTTCTTCGTATTAATTGCTGCAATAAATTAATGTAATAACATAAACTCGTAAATGTACAAGCTATGTCCAATTACAGGCAAGGATTTCAAGAAAATATTCGTTCGTCTAAACAGCCTCACTTCCAAGCTAAAAGGATAATCGGAAATTAAAATTCAAGTACACCCAATTTGTGTATTTGTACAGCCTTTTGCGGCATAGTACTTGTACCTCCCTTAATTTTATTTTTTTGGACGATACATGCTTTTGTATGAAGTAATAATACTCGAATATATAACTTTTACATTTTTTTATCTTCTGAAATATTTAAGTTTTTATCATCCAAATTTAATTATTGTCTCAAATACTCATATCTTCAATCGCATCCACCGTGAACCACCAAAACATTATACAAATTTATTTTATCATGTTAAGATATCTTTGTATCTTAAGTTCCAAAACAATGTGAAGGTGTGCCCCCCAAAAACATTTGTTATTTAATGCTTATGTGCAACAACTTTATTGATCAAAAATACCCTAAAGATGATCAAAACCATTAACGTTCGTTTGGGTATATTCATTTTTATATCTTCATATGTTCAAGTAAAAAAATCATCCACCACCATATAAAGAACCACAAACCATCATATCTCAAATAACTATAGCCTAAACTAACTAACGGAACCCATAGAAAATCAAGTAAAGAAAGCAAAACATATAGTGTCTATCAAGAAAACTAGAATCACCCAACAATTCCTACAATCTACACCATTACACCAAACTAACAATAACAACATACTTAAATTGTTAACTTACTAATACACTCCAAATCTTTTTTCTAAATAATCTAACCAAATAATAATAATAATAATAATAATAATAATAATAATAATAATAATAATAATAATAATAATAATAATAATAATAATAATAATAATAGTTTTGATCTTCTCACCTTCATGCTTCAAATCCTTGGATTCCTTTTTGATTGATACGCAAATCTTTGATATATTGATCAATATTTTCAATGCATGGGACGGCTATTAAAAGTCTAGCCAATGCTTGGTTTGTTTCTGCCTCCACTACTAAATTTACTGTAACTTTAAGAGTCATTTCAATGATCGCCGCAGAAATCATTTCCCCTTCCAAACACCGGGATATAGAACCCCATGCATTTATCAGAGCTGTCTCTCCTGTTGTAGGGTCACGGCTTTTGAACTTGGGTTGTATGAGGGTTCTATTGAAATGCTGAAATAAAACATGGAACCGCACCGGCTCTATAGTGTGACAACCCGTACTTTTAGGTCATTTCTCGACACAGTTCATGTCTCATTATTTCAACATTTTTAGTAAACTTGGTTTACTTGTTTCAAATTCGCGTAATCTTGGAGGTTTAGCGGCGAATTCATGATCATGACATCACGTACATTTCATATGGACTATGATTAGTCTACATTTCATTGACATCACGTGTATCTCATTAGTACATTCACGACATTTCATTTCACTTGCAACGCGTAATTTTTATATTTACTAATCTTTATCGCGTGAGTTTTTATTTTGTATATTTAATCCATTTCTATCAAAAATGATCCCGAGGTATTTTTAAACTTACATTTAGTTTATAAAAACTATATTTTTAGTTTTCCTAGTGTTTCAAATTTATTTGGTATAATAATCGTTAAAGTTTAATTATTACGTCGTTTTCTTAAAAATTATACGATAATTATTTTATCACCCAAATTTCACAAGGAATGTATTTTAACAATTTTTATTATCTTATTACATTCTATATTGACCTATTAAAAACTCACTTGTACCAAAAATTTCTATTTACCTTTACTTGTACATTTTCTACACCAATACTTACACTTTTGGTCAAATAATTACACAAATTATATTTATACAAGTTAAAAAAAAAAAAAAAAAAAAAAAAAATATCTTGGAGAACATGATCCATGAAAATCCGGCCACTTAGGGGGGGGTGTATGTTAGTTGGTGATTTTTCTTTGATTGCATTAAACTTGTACACTTACTTCAAGTCTATATTCATTTTTCATTCAAGTACTTTTTCACATAGTAGCAAAGATTATTTTTTTCTCTCCTTTGTGTCTTCTTCATCAAACCGACCACCTTCAAGGTGTATCAAGGGATCAAAAACTTTTCAAGTTCAAGTGTTAATTACAATCTAGTATATACTCTATATAAGGTTTTGAAATAAAAACCAAGAGTATTTAGGATAATCCTTGTTACTTTCACCTCATCACTATCACTTGTAAGCTTGTTTTTATCATTTTCATGTTTCCTTTTCATTTTCATATGTTTCTTTTCATTTTTGGAGCTTATATGCATGATATGTGATTTATACCATTTATTTCATGATTTATTGAGTTATATAAATATATTGGTCATCCTATAAATATTCCCATGGTATTCTTTGGTCTTGATGGTGATTAGGAACCCATGACACCCTGAGAAGGTGTATGGTAGGATTAGATTAGCTTTGGAGTTGATTTGAAGGGATTAGAATAGGTTTTGTCCGAGAAAAACTATTTTCGATAACTATATTTTGATGTTCTGTCCTTAATTCGGATTTCTGGAAAAACCAACAGTTGGTACGACATTTTGGCCTTGATATTTAGAAAATATACTTTAAAACGAATCCGTGGCCTTTTGAACGGATAAAAACGGAGTTATAACGAAGCCGTGGTGAATTTTTAAAGTTTGACGACGAAATGTTTATTTTTCTGAAAATCTCAGCTTGCTGTTTTTACATATTTCGGGTCAAAAACGAGCCTTAAGCTTCACAAATTATTTCGACTTATCAAAAATATATTAGTTTACTTCGATACGAAGCTAAGGACATATTTTACGTAGAAAACGGATTTGAAACGACAAATATATGCACGTTTTTATAAAGTTGCCGTAACTATTATTTTCTGAAAAATTATATTATTTCTACGATTCAAGTATTTCATTAGCTGTAAGGGCTATGTTTGCGGCAGTTTTTAACTATGATGCAAAACTTTTTGGAACAAATTGTCTTCTAGTAAAATCAAGTTCACCGGCCATATTTTTCAAAACAAAAAGCCGTTTGTCAAGCGGAGTCATAGTAAATTATTTACGGATGTTCAAACATTGGCCGAAACTCATTTTCTGCACACAATTAGCAAAAACCACCATCTTTAGCCTTTGATATCTTTATGATCGAGACCTTTTGGACGAAAACTCCTGAACTGAAACTTCAAGATATCGATACAAACTTTCCAAAACCGTCGAGTTCGTTCTCTAACGATCGACGTACACCATTTTACGACTACTTTTCCGGAGCCATTTTTGTTGATTTCATGATTTTTCCGACGACATTGTTTTGCGACGAAAAGTGGTAATTTCACCAAAAATCATTATAAAACCATTGTAGGATGACATTTTGACGTAAAAGCATGTAAAGTCATTTTTGAAGGGTCTAGACGTCAAACGAGTATTTTTCGTCGACGAGTAATATTTTCAAAACCCGTAAATGGTATAAATAACATACGTAGTGCATGCATAACATTACATTGCAACTCATGACATATCATATCATTTGTAATAGGTCCCGGTTGACGCATCACATTATACCTCAGTGTACTCACTTTTGCCGTTATTCCAGTTTATCCAAGTGAGTTTTGATAGCCCCGTTTTACATGCTTTCGATTATTTTCAAACCCACGGGGGAGAATACATTGCACTACATTTTTTTGTACGATACCAAGTATGTTAAATTCAATTACATTGCTTAGGTTACCACATTTGCCAATTTGAAAGTCCCCATTACTTGAACATGAACCGTTAATCTTTGAAGCGAGGATGAGTGGATAGATCTATCGAGGGTGACGCCTCCATCCGGGTTGGTGAATCCCAACCAGGCAAACGGATGCATTTCATTTGATCACGTTACGGAGTTGTCTGGCAAACACTCTGCAGGGGCATACATTATTGAACAGTCTAGTTTCGGGGTCATGGGCTTAGAGCAATTGTAACATTATTTTTTTTACGTGACTGGATTGTCATGCATAGTCTATACTTGCGTAGTCGTATAAAACATTTACATAAACCTATGATTTCTCACCAACATTATTGTTGACCGTTTTTAGCAATGTATTTTCAGGTAACTGAGGCATTCATCATGACATGGTTTAGGGACCTACATTTTGAGTCGCGGCGTCGACTTACATTATGTACATTATGGTACTTTATTTCAAAACATCGTTTGGATTTGTAACATGGATGTATTTCCGCAAACTTTGTAAACCTTTTGGGACCGATGTTTTACTCTGAATGTTTTTATGAAATATCCAACGATGTGTTTTTAAAACGACACTTTAGGTCGTTCAATATAACTGTGATGTGGTGCTATGACAGTCAATCCCCAGGAATTCCATTCCGCTGCAAAACAGGTAAATTGGGGGTGTGACAGATTGGTACCAGAGCTACAGTTATAGAGAACTAGGTTGCATCATTGACCCTAGACTATAGCTACATTATCATAGCATCTCATCATTTCATCATAGTACATGTTCATTGTTATCATGCGGATTCACTTACAGTAGATTCGAGATTATTTACATTTATTTCACATCGGTTGTCACAGACATGTCTTCAGATTCTCACCCTATCACCATATCATCGGACTCTAGTTCGGATGATGTTCCAGCTAACCCCATCATGGATGATGTTTCATCACACTCCACTGAGATCGTATCTTCCATTGGATCTACTCCAGTCTTTCCACCTATCATGACCGACACTGAGACCGAAACCTTCGAGGAGGGCGAAGTTGCACCTACACCATCACGATCGCTATTGATTCACGATAGGATCAGGACAATTTTTATCACTCAGTTGGGACAGATCATACCATTGGGTAGAACTTATAGACTTAGTCCTAATGAACCTATTTTCTTAACTCACCACAAGGATTTCATCATTATCATTATCATTTCGAGCACCATCCGTACCATCACATCTCATATACGATACTCATACACCTGACTTGCAGCTTGAGAAGCGTGCATGATTTGACACACCATTACCACCTACCACTAAGACTATAGACACTACACCATCTCATAGGGTTGAGGACTGTGAGAGTTCTAGGGCTATTGTTGCTAGACCGCCTACTACTCCTACACTTGAAACACGATTTGACCATCAACAGGAACAGATAATAAGCACCTTTTTAGCTAATGTAATCTTTATCATTTATTATCTCTACGATAATCACCACCTTGTTTATCTCATTCCTTACTCCAATTGCCCCATTTTCCATCATTTCACGACGATACATCACTGCCTTACTAGGGGCTAGGCCAACTTTATTCTCGACCAATCAGTAGACTATTATTACTCGATAAGGTTCTCCTATGTATTATACAAACCATCCAACAAATTTTATTCCAAATTATCCTGCTACTATTTCATAAAATTATTTCATTTGATTTTATTTCGAATTATTTTATCACCATCTCAGAAACGTTGTTTCATAAAGTTTTAAGCAAGTTGTTTTATTACCAACTTATCAGTTGGTTTCAGTCATTTTATCAACTATTTAATATACTCAGGCGAAACGGTTTTCATGTTACTCTGAAAAATCATTGAGCCATTATTTTACAAAACAAAACGTTGAATACCATCTAAAACTTCGGAGGAACATAATACTATTTCAACAAAAACAAGCATCACATCATTTGTCCTTAATTATACATGGCCTGATCACCTATGTATAATTCAGGAAGAATTATGTCATGAAAGTAACAAGTATCATTTCAAATCTCCTAAAAACAATTCTCATTTAAAAGTAAAGTTTTATAAACCGATAAATCGTGCATAAACATTTCTTTTTGTTAACACTCTAAAGGTGCTTACGCCATTTATCTCTCACTCAACCGATAAGTTAGGATTTGACGAGTGACATTTTAGGAAAGACTTCCTATATCATTTGTGAGGAGGATTTCTCGATACAAGAATACAATGGAAGGATTTTGGAATTACCAACAAGGACTAGAACTAGGTGGTAGGATGATTCAAAACCCAACAAAAATCTTAAGACATCACGAGACCTTCCGAACCACTATTTTGGGTTAGAATCCAAACTCTATCATTCCAAAAGTATTAGTTGGACCGAGTTACGAGATTTTAGTACGAAGCGAATACACACGAAGCAACATTATAGGGATATACCAAGTTTTCTAACTGAGATTGTAGAACATTCTGTTAAGCATGGCCTCAACAATAGGTGAACTTCCCTACAATGAGTTTCCCTTAAAGGAAAATTAAGTTAAATTAAGGTTATCGATATAAACCCCCCCTAAGGCATTGTGTCCTCTAGAAATTCCAAGTAACCTCACCTCTATATCAAGAGATGTCACAGGTTTGAACATGTCGGACAATCAATGACTCCTCATCTACAAGTGAAGCTAGAACAGACATTCTTTGACACAGTATAAGCGGATATCTATTTTCTTGCTAGCATGGTAACAACATTAGTGATGAACTATTTTTGGAAAACCTCAATATCGGAACAAATCTTGGAAGCCAATCACATTAGACAAAGGATTCATTAGACCGAGTTCCTCGCCGTGGGGAGCACCGGTCTTGTTTGTGAAGAAGAAGGATGGATCCTTCCGAATGTGCATAGATTATAGAGAGTTGAACAAGTTAACGGTGAAGAATCGTTACCCACTCCCCAGAATTTGATGACTTGTTCGATCAGTTGCAAGGTTCTAGTATCTATTCCAAGATTGATCTTCGGTCGGGTTATCATCAGCTTCGAGTTCGGGAAGAGGATATTCCGAAAACAGCGTTTAGAACACGTTACGGTCATTACGAGTTTCAAGTGATGCCGTTGGGATTGACTAATGCACCGGCAGTATTCATGGATCTCATGAATAGAGTTTGTAAACCGTACTTGGACAAGTTTGTTATAGTGTTCATCGACGACATCTTGATCTACTTCAAGAGCAAAGAAGAGCATGAAGAGCATTTAAGGACGATTTTAAGGCTACTTAAGAATGAGAAGTTGTATGCCAAATTTTCGAAGTGTGATTTTTGGAACTACAAAGTGCAATTTCTTGGTCACATCATTGATAGTCAAGGACTACAAGTTGATTCCGCAAAGATTGAAGCCGTGAAAGATTGGGCTACTCCAACAAATCCTACGGAAATCCGACAATTTCTAGGACTAGCCGGGTATTACCGAAGGTTCATCGAAGGTTTTTCAAAGATAGCGAGACCTTTGACCAAGTTGACACAGAAAAACAAGAAGTACGAGTGGGGAGAGAAACAAGAAGTTGCTTTTCAGTTGTTGAAGCAAAAGCTTTGCAGCGCGCAAATTTTGGCACTACCCGAAGGCATTGAGAATTTTGTTGTATATTGCGACGCTTCGCATAAAGGACTTGGGGCTGTTTTAATGCAAAATGAGAAGGTGACTGCGTATGCTTCTCGACAACTTAAGACTCATGAGAAGAATTACACCACTCATGATCTCGAGTTAGGAGCCGTAGTTTTCGCACTCAAGATTTGGAGACATTACCTTTACGGTACAAAGTGCACAGTGTTTACTGACCACAAGAGTTTGCAATATATTCTTGATCAAAAGGAGCTTAATATGAGGCAACGTAGTTGGTTGGAGTTACTCAGCGACTATGATTGTGAAATCAAGTATCACCCGGGAAAAGCCAATGTTGTGGCTGATGCTCTTAGTCGGAAAGAGAGACCTAAACCTTTAAGAGTTCGATCATTGGGAATGACAATTATTTCTCCTTTACCATCGAAAATCCACGAAGCACAAGTCGAGGCACTTAAGGAAGAAAACCGACCAAGTGAAAAGTTTTATGGCATGCCCGAAAGCGCAAATGGTTTTGTGAAGAGAGCAGATGGAGTACTATGTTTCAAGGATAGAATGTGGGTTCCATTGTATGGCGGAATACGGGAATTGATTATGCATGAGTCGCATAAGTCAAAGTATTCTATTCATCCAAGATCGGATAAGATGTATCAAGATCTTAAGAAGCTTTATTGGTGGCCGAACATGAAAGAGGAGATTGCCACGTACGTTAGCAAATGTCTTACCTGCGCTAAGGTAAAAGTCGAATATCAGAAGCCTTCAGTTTTACTCCAACAACCGGAAATTCCTCAATGGAAATGGGAACGCATTACAATGGACTTTGTTACGAAACTTCCTAAGACATCGGGAGGTTACGACGCAATTTGGGTAATTGTTGATCGCCTTACCAAGTCAGCTCATTTCATACCGATTAGAGAGACTTATTCCATGGAGCAACTCACTAGACTTTATGTCAAGGAAATAGTCTCGAGGCACGGAGCACCAATTTCTATCATTTCCGACAGAGGTAGTCGATTCACTTCAAACTTTTGGAATTCATTGCAAGATTCGTTTGGAACCAAATTAGAGATGAGCACAGCATATCACCCACAAACCGACGGTCAAAGTGAAAGGACCATTCAAACATTAGAAGACATGCTGAGAGCATGTGTGATTGATTTTGGAAATGGTTGGGCTAACCTTTTGCCATTGATTGAATTCTCGTACAACAATAGTTATCACACCAGTATCAAGATGGCACCATTCGAGGCACTCTATGGTCGTAAGTGCCGATCACCTGTTTGTTGGGCCGAAGTAGGAGACGCACAACTCACCGGTCCAGAAATGGTACGGGAAACCACGGAAAAGATCGTTCAAATTCGTGATAGACTCAGAACCGCCAGGAGTCGACAGAAAAGTTATGCGGATGTTAGACGCAAGGATTTGGAATTTCAAGTGGGCGACAAAGTTATGTTGAAAGTATCGCCTTGGAAAGGCGTGGTACGTTTTGGAAAATGTGGAAAGTTAAACCCGAGATACATTGGACCATTCAAGATTTTGAGCAGAGTTGGTCCGGTAGCTTATCGACTTGATCTTCCTCCAGAACTTAGTCATGTGCACAACACGTTTCATGTTTCAAACTTGAAGAAGTGTCTTTCAGACGAATCGCTCGTTATTCCGTTGGACGAAGTTCATATTGACGACAAACTCAATTTTGTGGAAGAACCTGTAGAAATCATGGACCGCGAGGTCAAGCAGTTGAAACAGAGTCGTATTCCTATTGTGAAAGTTCGTTGGAATTCTCGACGAGGTCCTGAGTTTACTTGGGAACGGGAAGACCAGATGCGACGCAAGTACCCTCATCTTTTCGCCGACACCGTTAGACCTAACAACGATTGAATTCAGGGACTGAATTCCTTTTTGGATGGGCAAATGTGACAACCCGTACTTTCAGGTCATTTCTCGACACAGTTCATGTCTCATTATTTCAACATTTTTAGTAAACTTGGTTTACTTGTTTCAAATTCGCGTAATCTTGGAGGTTTAGCGGCGAATTCATGATCATGACATCACGTACATTTCATATGGACTATGATTAGTCTACATTTCATTGACATCACGTGTATCTCATTAGTACATTCACGACATTTCATTTCACTTGCAACGCGTAATTTTTATATTTACTAATCTTTATCGCGTGAGTTTTTATTTTGTATATTTAATCCATTTCTATCAAAAATGATCCCGAGGTATTTTTAAACTTACATTTAGTTTATAAAAACTATATTTTTAGTTTTCCTAGTGTTTCAAATTTATTTGGTATAATAATCGTTAAAGTTTAATTATTACGTCGTTTTCTTAAAAATTATACGATAATTATTTTATCACCCAAATTTCACAAGGAATGTATTTTAACAATTTTTATTATCTTATTACATTCTATATTGACCTATTAAAAACTCACTTGTACCAAAAATTTCTATTTACCTTTACTTGTACATTTTCTACACCAATACTTACACTTTTGGTCAAATAATTACACAAATTATATTTATACAAGTTAAAAAAAAAAAAAAAAAAAAATAATATCTTGGAGAACATGATCCATGAAAATCCGGCCACTTAGGGGGGGTGTATGTTAGTTGGTGATTTTTCTTTGATTGCATTAAACTTGTACACTTACTTCAAGTCTATATTCATTTTTCATTCAAGTACTTTTTCACATAGTAGCAAAGATTATTTTTTTCTCTCCTTTGTGTCTTCTTCATCAAACCGACCACCTTCAAGGTGTATCAAGGGATCAAAAACTTTTCAAGTTCAAGTGTTAATTACAATCTAGTATATACTCTATATAAGGTTTTGAAATAAAAACCAAGAGTATTTAGGATAATCCTTGTTACTTTCACCTCATCACTATCACTTGTAAGCTTGTTTTTATCATTTTCATGTTTCCTTTTCATTTTCATATGTTTCTTTTCATTTTTGGAGCTTATATGCATGATATGTGATTTATACCATTTATTTCATGATTTATTGAGTTATATAAATATATTGGTCATCCTATAAATATTCCCATGGTATTCTTTGGTCTTGATGGTGATTAGGAACCCATGACACCCTGAGAAGGTGTATGGTAGGATTAGATTAGCTTTGGAGTTGATTTGAAGGGATTAGAATAGGTTTTGTCCGAGAAAAACTATTTTCGATAACTATATTTTGATGTTCTGTCCTTAATTCGGATTTCTGGAAAAACCAACAGTTGGTACGACATTTTGGCCTTGATATTTAGAAAATATACTTTAAAACGAATCCGTGGCCTTTTGAACGGATAAAAACGGAGTTATAACGAAGCCGTGGTGAATTTTTAAAGTTTGACGACGAAATGTTTATTTTTCTGAAAATCTCAGCTTGCTGTTTTTACATATTTCGGGTCAAAAACGAGCCTTAAGCTTCACAAATTATTTCGACTTATCAAAAATATATTAGTTTACTTCGATACGAAGCTAAGGACATATTTTACGTAGAAAACGGATTTGAAACGACAAATATATGCACGTTTTTATAAAGTTGCCGTAACTATTATTTTCTGAAAAATTATATTATTTCTACGATTCAAGTATTTCATTAGCTGTAAGGGCTATGTTTGCGGCAGTTTTTAACTATGATGCAAAACTTTTTGGAACAAATTGTCTTCTAGTAAAATCAAGTTCACCGGCCATATTTTTCAAAACAAAAAGCCGTTTGTCAAGCGGAGTCATAGTAAATTATTTACGGATGTTCAAACATTGGCCGAAACTCATTTTCTGCACACAATTAGCAAAAACCACCATCTTTAGCCTTTGATATCTTTATGATCGAGACCTTTTGGACGAAAACTCCTGAACTGAAACTTCAAGATATCGATACAAACTTTCCAAAACCGTCGAGTTCGTTCTCTAACGATCGACGTACACCATTTTACGACTACTTTTCCGGAGCCATTTTTGTTGATTTCATGATTTTTCCGACGACATTGTTTTGCGACGAAAAGTGGTAATTTCACCAAAAATCATTATAAAACCATTGTAGGATGACATTTTGACGTAAAAGCATGTAAAGTCATTTTTGAAGGGTCTAGACGTCAAACGAGTATTTTTCGTCGACGAGTAATATTTTCAAAACCCGTAAATGGTATAAATAACATACGTAGTGCATGCATAACATTACATTGCAACTCATGACATATCATATCATTTGTAATAGGTCCCGGTTGACGCATCACATTATACCTCAGTGTACTCACTTTTGCCGTTATTCCAGTTTATCCAAGTGAGTTTTCATAGCCCCGTTTTACATGCTTTCGATTATTTTCAAACCCACGGGGGAGAATACATTGCACTACATTTTTTTGTACGATACCAAGTATGTTAAATTCAATTACATTGCTTAAGTTACCACATTTGCCAATTTGAAAGTCCCCATTACTTGAACATGAACCGTTAATCTTTGAAGCGAGGATGAGTGGATAGATCTATCGAGGGTGACGCCTCCATCCGGGTTGGTGAATCCCAACCAGGCAAACGGATGCATTTCATTTGATCACGTTACGGAGTTGTCTGGCAAACACTCTGCAGGGGCATACATTATTGAACAGTCTAGTTTCGGGGTCATGGGCTTAGAGCAATTGTAACATTATTTTTTTTACGTGACTGGATTGTCATGCATAGTCTATACTTGCGTAGTCGTATAAAACATTTACATAAACCTATGATTTCTCACCAACATTATTGTTGACCGTTTTTAGCAATGTATTTTCAGGTAACTGAGGCATTCATCATGACATGGTTTAGGGACCTACATTTTGAGTCGCGGCGTCGACTTACATTAGGTACATTATGGTACTTTATTTCAAAACATCGTTTGGATTTGTAACATGGATGTATTTCCGCAAACTTTGTAAACCTTTTGGGACCGATGTTTTACTCTGAATGTTTTTATGAAATATCCAACGATGTGTTTTTAAAACGACACTTTAGGTCGTTCAATATAACTGTGATGTGGTGCTATGACAGTCAATCCCCAGGAATTCCATTCCGCTGCAAAACAGGTAAATTGGGGGTGTGACATATAGTCATATGAAGAATAGTCGTGAGAGCACTATTAACGTTTGTTTGCCACTGAATTTCCTTTACAGGTCCCATTAATAATAACCTAACGATTTCATCAACCGCCCACAGAAATGCCCAATACCCAACTTTAGCTTTGCCGTAACCTTCGCTTACCCTGATGTGTTGATCTGTGCTCCCTCGACCAAGCAACCATGGGTTTCCCAATGTTTCATCACCAATGTTTATCTTCATGCATTATAATTTGTTTTATATGAAAATGAAGATACATTGGTGTACCATTGGAAGCCAGGTACCTCAAAGGGAGATTGGCTCCTAACCGTCCATTAAAAAGTTTCTAGTTATGAAGATAGTCTAGCCCACGTGTAGCACCTACCGACATCCTCTCTTTCCCATACCCTCCCCATAACCTCAAAGTCTTTGATTGCTTCCAAACATATAAAATGACAGCATGATACTTCTGTAAAAATGGCAAAATATGAAAATAAGCAGCATTCAAGAAATACAAGAAATGGAAAACTACAATAACCCACAACAAAAACCGGGTTTGTTGCAGTTATAACTATACTAATAACACGATGGATGAAGATAGATGGAAAAAAGAAAAACAAATTTCTAAGAATGGATGCAAAAAGCAAATCTTGTTTCATTTTTCTGATTAATGAAAGATCTGAAAGTAGTAAATGACTATTGTACCCTCGATTCTATTATTTGTGTTTCAGGATCTCAACCACAATAAATACGTAACCACCATCAAAACAATAAGAACCCACACAAATTTTAATTTATCAACTAATAAATTCTATAGCGTTAAATACATCATGGTAACAAAACACTATCATATCATCATTATATTAGAGTACATGTTTAAGAAGCAATATGATACAAACATAAACAATAATAAACTTTAGTACGTAAAAAGAAAGTTTGATTATAAAAATGCTTTTTTCTAAAACACATAAACAACTACATTTACAGTCTCCATGATATAAGATGCATAATTAGAGGGTGAAAGAAACCTTTGATTCTTGTATAATCTACAGGAAAGAAATTGAAGCGTCGAGCTCGTCGGAGTGGAGGCAGCGAAATGAAGAGGACGACTGAGTAGTGCGGCTGTGATGTGGCCGACGAGAGGAAGGTCTTGAGAAGAATTTTTTTATTTTTTATTTTGAGGATTTGTGAAACACAAAGGATGAAAGGGAACTACTATATATAGCCAAATACAGGTTGGTGTGGGATTTAATACTCTGAGTTCAATATGCATGCTTACTGAGGAATTTTGGGAGATACTCAAATTTAATAATGGTTATGTTATAACAGAAATAAATATCAGTTGTTTTATAGTTTTGTTTATTTAGCTTGTTTGTGATAAGTTATGAAATTAATCAAATGCAAGTTTGATGTTATGAGAATACATAATTATTGGTATATTTATCTTTTATAGAGCTCATACTTTTTAACAACGCGCTCTATTAAACTTATAACACAAACAAATCATAAATTTTATTATCTAAAACTAGAACTTATTTTGATCGAGAGCTAAACTTATCATCAACTCTATGCCTATATGCCAAACACACCGATATGAAATTGATTTTTGTCCGTATTAATTAGTATGTACCAACTCTCTGATCAAACAATCCAAGTTTATAGTTACTTTACAGCTCGGTTACTTTATTTTGCGATGTTGATGTATCAAAGCACAGTAAATTTGCGATGTTGACAAAGCATTATACTTTGCCTACTGTTTAGTAGTGTCTTCTTTTCATTGTAGTAATTGATGAGTTTAGACTCTTGAAAGCGAAGAAGACTTGCCGGGCTATCATGTAAAGACTTGCTTCCAATTACAACATATATGTCAGCAAAGAAAGGGCGAGTATACTGTTACAATACGTAATATTTAATATCATCAATATTGCTACTGTTTATGTGTCAAAGAGTTGCCCAACCATATTTTAATGGTAGTTTCCAGTTTAATGTGTGCACTGGTAGGAGATGATGACTAGTTTCGGATGGTTC
>BPTQ01000005.1:100104207-100116619 GCA_019973895.1 Chrysanthemum seticuspe | reverse complement strand
TTGGATAGCCCGTACAGACTCTAACTGATCATATCTACTAAGATAAATTCGAAAATGGTCTGTAAACGGTAAGTAATAAGGATCGTTAAAGGAGTCGATCAAAAAGAAATTCGAGATCCAAGAGTCTGTGTCGAAGTAGGAAACGAAAGAGTCTGTCAAAATTCATTAATAAACGTTGAAGATCTAGTTTGCCTTGATGGGACTATCTCAGGTACACAATTGTATATTTGGCTGTAGTCTTAGATACAATGAACTTAAAGAAGAATTTGATGCTATGAAACCTAAGTTTGATGCATGCTATATTGATAATGAAGCTCATAAACTTGCATTAAAAACTGTAGAAAGACAAAAAGTGTGGTTTCAAAAGAATCAAATAGCTTATGAAGAAAAGATAAAAGTGTTACAGTTTGATCTAGAAGTTGCAAATAATTACTTAAAACTGTCTGAGAAAGCAAAGGATGAAGCTGTGTCTGAGAACCTAGAGCTTAAAGAAAAACTAGCTGAGGAAATTGCTAGGAATAATGAATGGCAAATGTCTGGTAAAAGCTTAAATAGAATCATCTATACTAGTCAATCTCAGACATGCCCGATAGGTTTAGGTTTTCAAAAATATGTAGGTCCAGAAGCTAAGTATGATGGGCGTAAACCTACATCAGCAGGGTTAGCTAACTTTGTAAAAGAAGGTGATTTGCATGCTGTCCCTGGACCTATTAGAGGTGAATTCATGCCCATAGACCTTTCCATCACTGTTGACTTTGATGGATCACATCATCTATATGGCAGAAAGTCAAAAGACTTGCCAGACCCTGATACATCATCTAATGATTTTGTCTCTTGCTCTGACAGTGACAATTCATCGGATCAAGGGTCTACTTCCTATGAAAGCTGTGATTCAAATGAGAAGTCTGACCTTCCCAAGCCTGAACCAACACCCAAGCCTGCACCCCAGTCTACTTATGAGCCCTCTAGGGAAGCTGCTGAGGAATCAACTTCCAAGACAGTTTCTCCTGAAGACTTGTCTTTTACATCTTTGAATAATCAGTCTGCTAAAAACAATTCCTTAAATGTATCTGTTTTAAGTACTTCTGCATGTAATCAAACTTCTCCCAATTTGAATAAAACTTCTAAGAAGAAGACATGTTTTGTATGTGGCAGTAAATTTCATTTGATTAAGGATTGTGATTTTTATGAACAAAGATTGGGTGCATATGCTACTCTCCAGAAACACAAACCTAACTGGACCAATGTTGCTAATATTCCACCTTATGTCCCTCAAGCAGCAAAGACTGACTCTCATTGGAGAGGTTCAGTTACCAGACCATATGTTCAACCCACTAGCCCATACTTTAAACATGGTTATTGGCCTACATATGTTGACTCTATGTATGCTGGGATGGGATATGGGAGCACTGCTGTGAAGCCCTCAGCAGGTTGTTCTTGGACTAACAAGGGACCCAACTATCAATGGAGGACCAAGAACAATGGTGGATCCTCTAAATCTACATGTCCTAAACCTGTGATCCACAAGGCAGGTTCAAGTCAGTAATGACTTGAACCTCCACTGAATACTAACTGTTTGTATATATTTTTGTTGTTGTTTGTAGGATCATCCCCTTAAGCATAAGAATATTGGTATTGTTGATAGTGGTTGTTCCAGAAGCATGTCTGGAAACAGGGATATGATGCACAATTTTGTCCCTATAGAAGGAGGAGGCAATGTGACTTTTGGAGGAAGAGATGGGAGTATTACAGGGAAAGGCACCATAAAGACACCTCATCTAGATTTTGAAAATGTGTACTATGTTAAGGAACTTCAGCATTTCAACTTGTTCTCTGTTTCACAAATCTGTGACACTAAGAATAAAGTTCTCTTCACTGAGAATGAATGTCTTGTGTTGTCTAAAGACTTCAAACTCCCAGAAGAAACTTCAATTCTGCTGAAGGTTCCTCGAACCCACAACTTATACACATTCAACCTTAATGAAGTTCAACCAGGTGGTGACCTCACTTGCTTGGTGGCTAAAGCATCTCTTGATGAGTCCACTAAATGGCATAGGAGGATGGCGCATGTGAATTTCAAGACCATTAACAAACTTTATAAAATGGGTCTTGTTGAAGGTCTTCCCACCAAAGTATTCACCAATGATCATAATTGTGTCGCTTGCAACAAAGGAAAACAACACAGAGCTTCTTACAAAGCTATCAATGCTATGAGCATCATTACTGAACCTCTTCAGTTGCTTCACATGGATCTGTTTGGTCCAACTCAAGTCAGAAGCATTGATCATAAGTTCTTCTGTTTGGTAATCACTGATGGCTATAGCAGATTTTGTTGGGTTTTCTTTCTCAGAACCAAAGATGAAACATCTCAAGTGCTGACTGAATTCATCACTCTTGTTGAAAATCAGTTGAATAAAAAGGTTAAGGGAATTCGGTGTGATAATGGGACAGAGTTCAAAAATGCTATTCTTATAGAACTCTGTGGGTCAAAAGGCATAAAAAGGGACTATAGTAATCCAAGAACCCCACAACAAAATGGGGTGGCTGAAAGAAAGAATAGGACCTTAATAGAGGCTGCTAGATCCATGCTTGCAGACTCTAAACTGCCCACTATGTTCTGGACTGAAGCTGTTGGCACTGCCTGCTATGTGCTAAACAGGGTGTCCATTACCAGACCACAACTCAAAACCCCATATGAACTTCTCTTTGGAAAGGTTCCTGTCATTCACTACCTAAAACCTTTTGGTTGTCAAGTGACCATTCTGAACACCAGTGATCCGTTGGGAAAGTTTGATGAGAAGGCTGATGATGGTTATATTGTGGGTTATTCAGCTCATAGTAAGGCTTACATGGTGTACAATTTGCAAACCAAGAAGATAGAGGAGACATTGAACCTGAGATTTTTGGAAGATAAGCATAATGTTCAAGGACAGGGTCATACTTGGTCTTTTGACCTTGACTACTTAACTGATTCCTTGGGTTACACTAGACACTTGGCTAATCAAAATGCAGGTTCTCAAGAATCTCCAACTAACCATGCAGGCCCCTTTGATGATGACTCTGAAAATGAGTTTGAAGATGATGAGCAACCTATACTTGTGCCTTCCTTCTCCCCTAACAATATTGCAGGTACCACCTCCAAGGATACTGCTGATTCGAGTGATGAAGATGACTCTCATTATGCTGAGGACCTTGCTAGGCTTCAGACTCAAGAATTTGCTGCAAAGCTTGAAGCAGAGAAACTGAAAGAAGGGGTAGCTAATGAAGGAGGCAGCAGAAACAACGTGTCTGCTGAAGTTGACTCTGTCACACCTTCCATCCCCAAATCTGCTGAAGGCTATGCTGTTCCTTCTCAAGTATCTTCAGACTTTGGTGAACCCTATACACGCTTTCCAAAACCTTCAGATCTTGGAAATCATCAACCCAAAGCTGGCATCTTCACCTCACCCTCTTATGATGCTGAATTTGAACCAACCATCACTAATCTTGATTCATCCATTGAAGTCAACCCCACTGCTACTCAGAGGATCAACATTGCTCATCCTCAATCCAACATCATAGGTGATCTTCTGGCACCTGTTAGAACTCGAAGGGCTATCACAAGTCCTCAATTTGGACAGATTGCTTTTCTCTCTTATGTCTCCAACCAACAAAGAGACAATAACACAGACTTCAAACATTGTCTGTTTGCTTGTTTTCTCTCTCAAGTGGAACCAACCAGTGTATCTCAAGCTCTTAATGATTCAAGTTGGCTAGAAGCAATGCAAGAAGAGATGCAACAATTTCACAATCAGCAGGTTTGGATCTTGGTACCACTACCTGATGGCAAATATGCCATAGGGACAAAATGGGTTTTGAAGAATAAGAGAGATGCTAGGGGTGTTGTGATCAAAAACAAAGCAAGATTAGTAGCACAAGGCTTCAGACAAGAGGAAGGGATTGATTATGATGAAGTGTTTGCTCCTGTTGCCAGAGTTGAAGCAATTCGCATTTTCTTGGCGTATGCCTCTTATATGGGCTTCATGGTTTATTAAATGGATGTCAAAGGTGCTTTTCTGTATGGTGAGATTGAAGAGGAAGTTTATGTCTCTCAACCCAAGGGCTTTGAAGACCCAGATCACCCAAATCATGTTTACAAAGTTGTTAAAGCTCTCTATGGCTTACATCAGGCTCCAAGAGCTTGGTATGCTAGGCTTTCATCATTCCTGCTGAAGCATGGATATAGGCGAGGGGCTATTGACAAAACTCTGTTCCTCAAGAAGAATTACTCCGACATCATTCTGGTGCAAGTGTATGTGGACGACATTATATTTGGTTCCACAAACGAAGCTTGGTGCAGGGAATTCGAGGAACTTATGAAGGGTGAATTTCAAATGAGTGCTATGGGAGAACTTACTTTCTTTTTGGGTCTCCAGGTTCAGCAGAAACAAGATGGCATCTTTATCAGTCAAGATAAATATGTGAGGGACATTTTGAAGAAGTTTGGTATGGAAGGTGTTAGGACTGCCACAACACCTTATGAAGCTCCAAAGGCTAAAGCAAATAATGAACCAGATCTACCTGTGAATGTTCATCTGTACAGGTCCATGATTGGTTCATTGATGTATTTGACAGCTTCAAGACCTGATATTACATTTGTTGTGAGTGTTTGTTCTCGACATCAAGTCACTCCACTTACTTCCCATCTCAATGCTGTCAAGAAGATCTTTAAGTACCTCAAAGGCCAACCTCTTTTAGGCCTTTGGTACCCAAAAGAATCTCCTTTCAAATTGGAAGCATATAGTGACAGTGATTATGCTGGTGCTAATCTGGATAGAAGATCCACAACTGGAGGCTGCCAATTTCTAGGCAAAAGGTTGATTTCTTGGCAATGCAAGAAACAAACCATTGTGGCCACCTCAACTACTGAAGCAGAGTACGTTGCTGCTGCAAATTGCTGTGGACAAGTCCTTTGGATTCAGAACCAATTGCTGGACTATGGGTACAACTTTATGAACACTACAATTCATATAGACAATCAAAGTACCATCTGCATAGTCAAAAATCCAGTTTTTCACAGTCGAACGAAACACATTGAAATCAGGCACCACTTTATAAGAGATGCTTATGAAAAACATTTGATAAAAGTGGCTAAAATCCATACTGATGATAATGTGGCAGACTTATTAACAAAAGCGTTTGATGGACCAAGGTTTCAACACCTCGTGGTCAATATTGGAATGCTAAACCCTTGACTGCATAGTTTAAGGGGAGGCATAGGCCTCAGGGGAGGATTTGTGCAAACTCTGCAGATTTTTGTTTGTATTTGTATATTAGTTTTTGTATATTAGTTTGTTTTCTAACTCTAACTTCTAATAAGTTTCTAGTTTGTTTGTTTTTGTTGTTGTGTATGTTTTAGTGTCTGTTTTGCAGTTGTCTGTACTGCAGTTTGTCTGTTCCTTATCTGGATTGTAGTATATACATCCCATGATCAAGATCAAATTCATCAAGAGTGGCTCATTTGTACATGGTCAGATAGCTGAAAGAGTGTGGCTTGTTTCTTCTGATAACAAATACTGAAGCATACAATTTGATTCTACTGAAGATAATACTGAAAGAAAAGAAATTGAAGACAAATTGTTCATTCATTCATTCAAGAAACAGTTTACAGCTTACAGCTTACATAAAGTCAACCTTCTATTTTGCATCCTCAAGATACGAGCTGTACACTTAAGCTAAGCCTAATCTAATGTATATCTTTCATTCCGAAATCTAATAGAATGCTGGATATGCGTTAAATGCTGGCTTTGCTTTCGTAGGTCTTGCGTAACCACCCATTCCGCTTAACTGGCTGGTTGGATATGCATGACCAGCACGACGAAGATGCTAAGGACCAAAATGGAAGGATGGATTGATGCAAACGATTGATGATGACGATGACCACACAGGATGACGAAGAGAACTATCGTGTCCTTTGTGCTTCATCTATTCATTTCAACCAAAATGCAATCGATCCACCCTCCTTAAGCCCTTCTTCTATACGATGTGTGTTCATGCACCAAAAGATGGCGAAGTGAGACCAAGAACCACCTCTCTATCTTTGGGGAGTGGCGGATTCCTGGCACGAGGTCTTTGTTGAGACCGAGGTGCTGGAGGTTGGGAGTAAGAAGTTCCCTCCTTATAGGAGTCATCAGAATCATCAGCAGATTCACTTGGATTCACTACACTGTCATCTTCTGAAGAAGGAAGAAAGGGCGATTTATTTGGTCTTGGATAGGGTTGAGGAAAGTAATGGAACCATGGGTTTGATTCACCACTTGATGATGATGAAGAGGATGAGGAAGATGAGGAAGTGAGATCTATGATCTCAGGTTTGGTATTCATGGTGCAATTGGGTTAATTGAGGTTATTTCACTTCTAGGGTTTGTGGTAAATATTTGGGGATCTTGGTGAAAAGATGAGTTACATTGGGATCATTTTATAGACGGATTCAAGGTTCAATGAGTTTAATGCAAGTGGGTGGCACAGTAATTCTAGAAACTTACCGAAGATATTCTTATCTTTGATGCATTCTGCTGAAGCTACAACTTCAGCAGATTGATCATGTGTTGCTGCTGAAGTGTTATTTTGGATTGGGTCAAAGTTGTCATACACGTCAGCAATGGTCAACCAAACGGTCAATTTTTCTTTGACTTTAATTTGGGCAAAAACACTTCATCCACCATCACTCGCTTCAGAACAAACAAATTCCCTCTCATTCCACTTTCATAAACACTCACCATTTCAAGGATCTTAACTCTAAACACTCATATTCCTCATGGCTCTTGAATTTAAACATGATCACAACAAAGTTGCATTTCTGGGAAATGGCAAGGGATATGACCTGTACGAACCAATGGTGGAATTCCTGAAAAGGTCCAAAATTTATTATGCTCTAACTCATTCCCCAAATGAGATATATGAGTCTCTGATCACTCAATTTTGGGCAACTGCTGAGAAAAGGAGCGAGACAGAGATTAGGGCTGTGATTGATGAAACAGAGTACACTGTGACCGAGGACCTAATCAGGAGGAAGCTTCACCTGGAAGATGCTGATGGAGTATTTTACTCAAATCAGGAAGATGTGCTGAATGGGCTAAGGGCTATCGGCTATCGTGGTACTAGAACTGATATGTGGCTAAAGAAGGAACTTTGCCCGAAGTGGAGGTTCCTGGTTCACACACTGCTCCAATGCATAAGCAACAAGACTGGAGGATGGGACCAGTTCTCTACCAAACTGGGATATGGTATTGTGTGTCTTTCTCAAGGGGTAACTTTCAATTTTTCTAAGTATATTTTCGAAAACATGGTTGAAAATATTCAAAAGACAAAGGGAAAATTTTTAATGTACCCAAGGTTTTTACAAATTATTTTAGACACCACTACCCAAGTCCAAGCTTTTTATCCTATAGGTGCTTTAACTGCTAAACTGTTTGCTACTATGAGAACCAACTTTCAGGGGGAACATCATCCCTTGCTAGAAGCCATGTTGCCTCAAGGTAATGAGGCTGCTGATGAGGAGAATGTGACTCATAATCCTCCTACCTCACCTGTGACTACTGATGGTAATCCATTGGTTAACATTGATGAGGGCCCATCTTCTATTGTTGAAGCAACCCATGTTGCTCCAGACCAACCACCATGTCCCATCCCTTCACCCACACTTGCTGCTCATGATGAGTCAGATTTGCATAGACCACCCACACCAAGTCCTGTGAGGGATCCTCTCGATGAAGATCTTCCTCACATTGAGCATGACCATGTTTCTTCTGAAAGGTCCAATGAGGCTCCCCTTACCACAGAGCAATCTGCTGGTGGAGCTGAGGACCCCATTACTCTCTCATCTGTGTATGCTCTTGTCAACAGGTATGCTGCAGAGGTTAATAATCTGAAAAAGGAACTTGCAGAGACCAAATTGTCTCTTGGAGGTAAAATTGAAGAACTGCAGAATCAGGTTAAGGTCTTAGAGCTCAACCTAAAAGGGTCTTCCAAAAGGAAACTTGTGGTTTCCTCTGATGAAGAACAAGAAGTTCCTCCCTTTGGGTCTCTGGACATGTTGGCTGAAGTTTCTCTCAATGACCCTTCATCAGTAGCTGCCACTTCATCAAAGAAGAAGAAACCTATTCTGTACACCAGAAGAGAGAGATCTGATCTTCATAAGGTTTCTTCTGAAGCTTCAGAGGAACCTGGGGTTGATAAGGCTGCATCTGCTGATATGCAGTTGGAGGATGCATCTCCAGACCTTGGTCAATCTTCATCTGTTCAAGAACCATCAGGCCCTTCACCTTCAGCAGATCTTCCTGATGTTGTTGTCTTGACCACTCCAGTAGAAATTCCTATAGTTGATCTAACTGAAAAAGAGTGTGCTAAGCAGCCTGATGATAAAGGGAAAAATGTCATCACTGAAGATGAGCTTGGTCCTAACCTGGTGACTGAGGAGGAAAGACTAGGTCAAGCAAGTAGATTGGCAGAGTTTGAGATGTCAAAGGAAAGTGTAGCATTGGCTAAACAACTTGAAACAAAGGAATTCTCATCTCTAACTCCTGAGAGAAGAAAAGAACTAGATGAACTGAGGGTCAAGATGCCTGCTGAACACTGGGATATTCTAACTCAGCAAGTCATTTCAAGACCTTCTCTGGCTCAAAGAATATTAGGTGAAGATTTCCTCAGTGACAATTATGTGGAGCGAATGATGGCTCAGGGAAGACAAAGGAGGCAAGAAGCAATTGCACAAAAGAGGGCCATCCAAGCTCAGAAGGCCAAAAACAAACCTCCCACTAAAGATGAAATAAGAAGGGTGGTGAAAAACCAATACTCATTGTCCAACTCTGGCCTAACAATGAAACAAGTCAAGACTTTTCCTGATCATGTCCTGTATCGCAAATATAACCAAATCATGGAGGAAAGATCATTATCTTTAGCAAAATCTCTCAACCTAAAGAGGATTTCAGAGAATGAAGCTGCTCCAGAAGCCAAAAGACTCAAGGCTGATGATGCTCCAACCAAGGAATCCTCTCCAGTCATTCCTGCTGAAGCAACTTCTGAAGTTGCCTCCTCTACAACCAAGGGTCAATCTGCTGAAACATCTTCCATTCCTCCTGAAGCACCTGAAGCATCAGCTCTCTCTCCCTCAGTGGCACCTGTTGTCACACTGGTAGATTCTGAAGTAAAGGAAGCTGATCTCACAGAAACTAAAACAGAGAGGGCGATAAAGATATTCCACAGGATGAAAGCACTTCGCACTTCAACCCAGTCTCCATCTGCTGATACAAGTCCTACTACCAATACAGAAGATGAAAATGCTCCCTCTAGGGATATCTATCAGCCTGGGAGAAGGCAGAAGAGAATGGCCAAAATATCTCCTTTAGATCTTGAAGCTGATGACTCAACTTTCATTGTAGAAGGGTCTGCTGCTGATTTTCCTGATGGACACTCAGATGGGGTGATAGAGTGGAAATTAAAGAATGATGAGATGAATGTTCTTCATCGAAGGGACTCCACCTCAATGGAATTCACCTTTCTAAAGGAAATTTTACACATGATTGACAGGGCAGACTTAATTTCTCTGTTCACTCAAGTTACCACCCATTACTGCAACAAGGAACCTCAAGGATCTGGGATGTTTTTACCAGGAGATCTTCAAGTTCTGTTGAACTCCCACATTCCCAACAGCAAAGCATCTTCCATTTGGGAAAACTCACATCGGTGGAAGCTTATATCCTGGAGATTCTATCCTCTCCCTCGGGTGCATGTCCTTGAGACTAAGGGTAGAATCACTGTGTGCATGTTGTCTGAAAGAAAGTACCCTCTGCCTAAAAGACTTATGGAAAAGATGCTGAGCCAGAAATTGGAAATTCCTCCAGATCCAGTGGGAAATGAAAGGCACTCTGCTTTAGCACTGGTGGGATTGATCAAAACTCAACTTCAGCAACTGCAATAGGCCTCTTCTTCATCCATATCAGGACACCTGGTACTCTCTGCACTATCTTGTTTTTTTTAGTTTGCATTACTTATGTTCTTTGTCTGTTTTTGTCAAATTTTTTTTAGAAATAAAAGTCTTTCATAAAAAGAAAACTCACAAAAACATCATTTTAAAAATAGTGATAGCGTTTATTTAATAAAAATTAGGTCTTTAATTTTCTTTTTCAACTGATTATTAAGCTTTTTCAGTATTAAAAACCTTTTCTTAGTTAAAAAAAAAAAAAAAAAAAAAAAAAAAAAAAAAAAAAAGGTCTTTAACTCACCAGATGTACCTTGTGTATGTCAAAGAGTTGGCTAGTCCAAAGGGTACAGCTTTGGTAAAGACACATCAAATCTGTTGATAGCTTTAATGGTTTGCTCAAAACCATAGGGTCTGCAACCACCCATGCTTCATTGCTGAGAGTTGTATGGTCATCAATTCACCATGGTCTATTCCTTTTTGGAATCCAAGAATTGGCTAGCCCACATGAATATGGCATGTGGTAAAGGCACCTGACTCCATATTTGGTGCTCAATTCACCAATTCTAAGAATTGACTAGTCCTGAGCAAACGGCTACAGGTAAAGACAAGCCAAATCCGTTTATATGGTTGCTGGTTTGCCAATAAATCAGATGGTTATCAATGTACCATAGTTTTCGAACTCAAACATGTGGCTACTCCAGTAGTAATGGCTATTGGTAAAGAGACATCAAATCCATTAATTTCAATGATTCACCTCTCACAGGAGTTAACACACCTGGAAGTGATGAGAATAGTATTGAACCTATCCGTTTTGATGTACATATTGTCATATGTTGCTGCAAAGATCTGGTGTTTCACAGTTCAGTCATCATAGAGATGTTCTTCGTCTAAATCTTTGTTGCTGATCCTCAAGATTCTGGCCATCCATAGCTCTGAAGTGTTTAAGATATGGGAAGGATCTTGCCTGGAAATTTTTCGTCAACTGGTACAATCCTTAACAATATTATCGATCTATCAAGGAAACTGGAACTTAACCCAGTCAAATTCCAGTTTAGGGGAGGATTGTTGGGAATTAAGGAAAACTACTGATTCTGCCGAAGCATAAACTACTGATTCTGCCGAAGCTTCAGTCGAAGAGATTCTGCCGAAGAAGAAAGGATTCTGCCGAAGTTATACTTCAGCAGAAGTGTTAATGCAGACAGTGTGTTGCTGCTGAAAGTGGGAACCACGTAGGAGAGATAAGCTCTGTTTAGAGTAAAAGTCAGCGCCGTATTAAAGATAGGTTGGCGCCGTTTATGTAGAGCTCTCTCAGAATAAACACGATGATTAACAAAACAATATGATTAGTTGCATGCTTGTCTAGATGCATGCTTAGTCTAGTTTAGTAGTAGAAGCGTAAATTGTCAACGCTCTTTAGGGTTTCTTGCCTATATAAGAAACCATGATAGATTGTAATAGATAAGTTTTTCTCAAGTTTCTCAAGTCTTGTATTCTAACCGAAACATAGAGTTTCTATAATCAAAGATCCATAGAGGATCAAAAGTGTTCTTAGTTATTATAACTTGTATTTATTTTCCGCTACAATACCAAGTTGTAGAGATCTTCTATTAGTTTGCTTGTGATTACATAGGCAACACTAACGATCTCCGAGAGCTTAAGATCTATCAAGGTCTATTTGTGTTCAACAGTGTCGATTTATGGTTGTCGTTGTTGGTGGTTATGGGCTTGGAGGTGATAGTTAACATCCAAGACGAGCTCGGAAGAAATGTTGTTATCTAACCAATGGTCTGAAGCGGTCTACAACCTTGTTGGAAACCATACAAGGAAACCCGAACTAAAAACTGGGAAGAATTTTTCTAAATAGTTAACACAAAAAATAGGAAATGCAGCAACCAATCTATTGTTGTAAAGAAGGCTCGAGCAGAACCTACAATTGATAGTGGAGGTTCGGGTATTGGTGGTTGTTGCTGTTGGTATTTAGCTGTGACAACTTGTGTTTATCTGGAACTATCTAGAATTCGAGAGCCTCTAGCAATCACAACGGATACATTAGTGTTCGTTTGATTATCTTCTAGAGATGTTGAACCATAACATCGCCTTTTATTTATGTTCAATATTATTGATTCTTGTGAAAACTAGGAGATACCTAGAAACTAATATCTTTGAGATACAAAGCCAATCTTATGTTCTGAACTCTTTGAACTCTTTTTGAATAGATAATGTTAGATAGTACCAAAGAATATATCCGTTCTTTGGGATTTCTCGCAACTGTTAAATGCGAAGATGATGATTTGATCTGATTCGTACGTAGATCTGTTCGTACGTTGATTAGTATAACAAAACAATTAGTAGCACAAATAAGACTCTCTCGAGATGTATTTGCCGCGGTTGGATAGAAATTATGCCGCGACTGAAAATGAGATTTGTCTCGAATAGAGAGGATGCACCGAC
>BPTQ01000005.1:100092403-100103883 GCA_019973895.1 Chrysanthemum seticuspe | reverse complement strand
GTCATATCAATTGGTGCTTTCATTTTCTTACCATGCCTCCTAAAAAAGACAATCAGTTTGATTTTCAGCTTCAAGGCCGTTCGAGGAAGTAATATTTTATGTGGATTTGATTATTTGTTTTGCATGTCTTTTTATGTTTTTAGTGATTATTCTAGTTGTTCATTTATGGCATGCCATAAATGATCTAGTGATGGTTCAAGTGGTTGCTTGAGGTTAATGTAGCATTTCACCCACATTACATTGTACTTTAAACGGGTTTTTGGTTAATAAGGGTGGAAGTTCTCTTTTACTCATTTCACACCGTCATATTACACATAAGCTTAAATGTAAAATAAAAATACCAAATAAGCGAATTTTACACGTTTAACCTATAACCGGTTACCATATTTCTGATAATATAATACATTTTTAACTTGTGTATACTAGAATGACAAATAAAAAAGTTCGTTTACTAACTTGTAAAATTTATAAAAAGTATGTTTATATTTAATGGACTTAACTCTAGTTTCTTGTATCAATTGTTGATTGAAGACCTCATAAATTTGGAAAAAATACCAAAAGTATTATAAGATTCTTGGAGGCTATGGTTCATATTTTAGCATTCCTCATATGAGCAATCTGGTTCTCATTACATCAAACTAATGATAAGTTAATTTACTTTATCATTTTCTATTCCATGAGACTATTGAGATTAGAAGAAAAATGGCTCAAAAGAGTGTTTTGGATTCTAATTTAAGTTTTTATTGCGTTTTTTAAACACAAATACAAGTTTGGAGTGTTTGGATGGTACCAACTTATCAGCTTATTCAAAGCAAAATAAGCTATTCTTAATGGGAGATGATTTGCTGAAACTAATGTACAAGCACGTAAAATATAATGTATGAACAATGTAACTATTTAATAAATAAATTTATATGTATTAATCAAAAGTTTATGTGTGCAAATCAAATTACGTATTCTTAACACCTAAGATTAACAGTAATTCTAAAATGCTTATTGTGTAATTAAACATTTATATAGTAATCAATCCCAAACACCTTCTAAATATGCACAGTAAATAAACCAAAACTTATAATTGCATATATATCATTTCAAAGCCTTAAAATTGTCATATATATCCAAATGATTATTTTAACAGAAAAAAATGTCTAATAATTATAATTGATAAATAAAAAGATGATTATAACAATTTTTTTTTTTTTTTTTTTTTTTTTTTTTTTTTTTTTTTTACAATTACAAAATATCTTTTTATTGGTTTGAATTTTATTATGTCATTTGATCTATATATAGAAGTTTATGTTTAGATGAAACGATCGATGGTGCAGTTGATATTCTTATTCAAGATTCGTCAATAACGAACACGGTTGAGTCGCCTCATCACTGATCTATACGTACAAAATAGTATATCTAAAAAAACGGTCCTGGCCCTGGCCAAAAAAATTGCTATACCTTAAAGCTAGGGGTGTTCAAAATATCCGAGAAACCGACGAACCGAGCCGAGCCGATCCGCTCAATCCGAAACCGTAAAAAACCGATAACCGAAGAAACCGAAACCGAGAAAACCCAAAACCGGAAAAACCCGCATATCACGGTTCGGTTTCGGTATTTACTTTTACTTATCCGCGATTACCCGAACCAAACCGTGTATGATATACATGTAGGTTTTAACAAACCATTCATAAAAATGGACAAGTATTAACTATATTTTTGCACTACTTATATCGTATAACACATTTTTACTTACCTGATATAATTATGTATTAACGTCCATGAATTACATATGATTAAAGTGATCGTAACCTATAAACGTCAAATAAATAGTATTTGCTATTTTGTTACATATGATAATTTGAATGTTTTTGTTGTGACGGAACAACTTTACAATGACTCTAATATCTTCAACGTCATTTAATTTTACTACCAGGAAATATTAAGTTCTAATTTTTGTTATTGTTCGTCCTATTTGAACGATCATTTTTTTTAATGGTTAAATGTGACCCGAACCGCGGGTAACCGCTCATTTCGGGTACCCGCATGTCCGGTTACCCGCCTAGTTTGGTTCGGTTTTGGATAGTAAATTGAACTACCCGCCCCGCGATGGATAGTTAAAATCGCTAACCGAACCGAGCCGAACCACCCCATGAACACCCATACTTAAAGCCAATAATTGTCATAAGGCCGATTAAGCCCATCCTATTACTATATTTTGTCCATAACATACAATTTATTTCAGTATTGCCTTTTATATGAACTTGCATTTTTTTTATACAAAAGGTAAATTAAGCACCACTGAAACTATTTTGTGTAATGTCATAAATGCAATACACAAACAAGCTTTATCGAGTGAAGTAAACAGGATCGGATCTACTCATGTCATAGGGTATGTACATGCATACCGCATACCTTATCAAAATTTGTCATATAACACTAAAAGAGCTGTGTCACCTACAAATGATTTTTCTTTTGTCGAACAACGTCACACTGCTGATCTGTATCCACCGACATGAATAGTACGTGCATACCCTATTTCCATTTCCTAGAACTAGATCTGCTATTCACTCTCTTGTTTTTGATTAGTCGAGCATGACAAGTGCAACAATGAAAGCATAGTCGACATTAGCATACACCGTCACATGATCAAATCTGTCTTTCCCAACTTTAAGAAAGGGTAAACCACATAGAAATGTATTATATACTTTATATCAATTTAAATTTCAGATATTCTTTTTATCTCAATTTAGGGTATCATAGCTGTTTTTTGTGCAAGGTTTTTTGACTCCTCGAAAAAGTTTACCGGTCATAAGTTTAGCCTAAATAACTTTTACATTTCCTACTATAATGATAATTTACATTACCTAATCATTTCAATTAAAAGAATGACCGATAACATCTTCGAAAATCAAAAAAATCTTACTACACACAAACTAAACTTCAATACCTTGGATTAAAAAAAGGTTGAATACTTATAAAAATTAAATTAGCTTAAAGTTTAATAGCAATTTGCCCTGTGTAAATAAAGGGTGTGTTTGGCGCAGAGCTTTTTGGAGCATTTAAGAGCGGTGAGAGTGAGTATTGAGCATTCTGATTTTTAATGTTTGTTTGGTAAGTAGCAATTAACTTTACCTATTTTTTCGGAATGCTCGTTTTCTAATGCTCTACAAAGTAGCATTGAGGAGCTTTAAGCATTTAGGAGTTGTTTTACATATTAGAATTATAACTCACTACAACAATCGGATGGACGGGCGAGGGGACTTTCGCCGGGGACACAAAGTCCCCGGCGAAAGTCACTAAACGACAAAATTGAATCTGACGTGGCACATGAATTCGCTGACTTGTTGTGGAAATTTCAACGCATACTTTCCGCGGGGACAAGTCCCCGGCAAAAGTAAGTTGGACTTTTAACAAAATTTGACCGGATAGTCAATATTCAACGTAAACTTTCTCCGGGGACTTTTCCCCGCCAAAAGTATATTTCAATTTTATCAAAATTTGACCAAAGTCAAAAGCATGCTAATTGTTCGTGGGAAAATTCCCGCCAAATCTTTTGCCGGGGACATGTCCCCGGCAAAACATGTTGTTTATAAAAAAATCCACTTTATTGCAACTATTAATACATAACTAAAACCCGATGTTTGGATAATTGCTCATTACGTTAAAACCCTAAATTATTTTAAAATTAAAACGGCATATCTTTAGTTCCATCGTCTGTCGTTATAAAAATACTTGACAGATACATACTACAAGAACAACATGATTTATAAAAATACTTGACAGATACATACTACAAGAACAACATGATTTATAATAATACTTGACAGATACATACTACAAGAACAACATCAACAACAACAACTACAAGAGCAACTACTACTTTGATCAGCAACAACAACAACAACAACAACAACAACAACAACAACAACAACAACAACAACAACAACAACAACAACAACAACAACAACAACAACTACTACTACTACAAGAACAACAACAACTACTACTACTACTACTACATACGAAGATTTTCCATGTCACCTAACAGCTCATGAAGTAATGCATCCGACTGACATGCGTGGTCGTCAGGAAAACTTGCCATTTGAAGTTTTGCCTCCAGCAACCTTACTGTTGTCTCTAGCACATGTTTTTTTGATTCCAGCAAGCTTATCCTAAGATTTTTTTCATGGCAGCTCGAGCACTCTGTTGGTGCAGATCCAGAACCTTGAGAAGAGATTGTTCTTAAGTACTCTTCAAATACATCCTTCCACATAAAATATCTGCATCCGTTATATTTTCTAGGCTTTTACATAATAAGAAAATTGTAAGAGATTACAACCCAATTATTTGTATATTTATATAAATAAGAAATGTATGATTGTTCACCTTTGACAGAGGACATGAATAATATTGTCGTCCAGATGAATATTCTCTATGTGATGTTCTTAATTTTATATTTCCTGCTCCACAAGAACACATAAAAGGATTTAATTGCTCCATCTCAGGTTTTGAAATTTGTGTGAAGATAAGAGGTTGTGAGGTTGAGTGGTTTTGAGGATAAGATCTGGTAGATTTTGGTGGGATAAGATCTCAAGGTTGAGTGGTTTTGAGGATAAGATCTGCTAGATTTTTGTGATATATAAAGCAGATCTGGGAAGTTTTGGTGGGAATTCTTGGCGCCATTTTTTTGGTGGGAAGTTGAGACAAGTAATAATAATAATAATAACAATAATAATAATAATAATAATAATAATAATAATAATAATTAATACATAACTATTATATTGTAACATATCTAAACCTATAATAAAAAGTTGATCAAATATTTAAACAAGTTACTACCTATAGCATAGAGTTGCCATTGATGTCTAGTTCTTTTTCCAACAAGCAAGTTAAACAAGTTACTAACATGATACGTATACCAATGCACCTATACTCGCTCGTTTAACATGATACGTATACCAATGCACCTATAATTGCTCGTTTAACATGATATGTATACCAATGCACCTATACTCGCTCGTTTAACATGATATGTATACCAATGCACCTATAATTGCTCGTTTAACATGATACGTATACCAATGCACCTATACTCGCTCGTTTAACATGATACGTATACCAATGCACCTATACTCGCTCGTTTAACATGATATGTATACCAATGCACCTATACTCGCTCGTTTAACATGATACGTATACCAATGCACCTATACTCGCTCGTTTAACATGATACGTATACCAATGCACCTATAATTGCTCGTTTAACATGATACGTATACTAATGCACCAATACTCGCTCGTTTAACATGATACGTATACCAATGCACCTATAATTGCTTGTTTAACATGATACGTATACCAATGCACCTATACTCGCTCGTTTAACATGATACATATACCAATGCACCTATACTCGCTCGTTTAACATGATACGTATACCAATGCACCTATACTCGCTCGTTTAACATGATACGTATACCAATGCACCTATGCTCGCTCGTTTAACATGATACGTATACTAATGCACCTATAATTGCTCGTTTAACATGATCTGTATACCAATGCACCTATACTCGCTCGTTTAACATGATACGTATACCAATGTACCTATAATTGCTCGTTTAACATGATACGTACACCAATGCACCTATACTCGCTCGTTTAACATGATACGTATACCAATGCACCTATAATTGCTCGTTTAACATGATACGTATACCAATGCACCTATACTCGCTCGTTTAACATGATACGTATACCAATGCACCTATACTCGCTCGTTTAACATGATACGTATACCAATGCACCTATAATTGCTCGTTTAACATGATACGTATACCAATGCACCTATACTCGCTCGTTTAACATGATACGTATACCAATGCACCTATACTAGATTAGTGTTATAATTTATAGGTTAAATTTAATTATATAATTTTATAATTTATTATTAATTCTAATTATACAAAATGATAATTTTAATTTTACTATTAAAACTTTTACCGGGGACATGTCCCCGGGGAAAGTTTTGGAGTAAATTTTCATTTTCCCTACGCACTTTTACTTTATCCCGCCATCATTTTCCCCGGGGACGTGTCCCCGGCAAAAGTATCGCTAGAAGACAAATAAACCTTTCGCCGGGGATTTGTCCCCGGCAAAAGTTGAAACGAAATATTAACCTCAATTATTAACAGATCTGGTCTCACTCGGGGAAAAAAACGAAAAAAAAAACCCTCGTCTTCATCCTCTCAACTCACCACTATAGCACCGCTGCTACTCTCACACCACCACCACTGCTACTCTCACACCACCACCACCACCACTGCGTTGTCTTCCCCACACTCGCACCACTGTGCACCACCTCCATTGCTACTCTCAACCCTCTCATTGTTTAATTCTTTTCTCAAACCCTCTCATTGTTTGATTCTTTCTCTTCCCCCTACTCTCACAACATCCTTATAACAAACCAAGGTACAATTTTTTTTTAATTTTGCTAATTTTTAATTTTGCTAGTTTTTTTATTTTCGTTATTTTAATTTTTGTTTTAATCGTTGTTATTTGTTAATTGTTATTTTTTGTTAAGTGTTAATTGTTTAATTTTTAATTTATAATTTTTTTTGTTTATTTTTTTGGTACAGTAGCTGTGGTGAGACCACAATATGGTGCTTACGTGAGCCGAGACCACAACCGTGAGCCGAGACCAAAAGGTATGTTTATGTTTTTTTGTTTATTTTTTTTGTTTATTTTTTTAGCGGGGACATGTCGCCGGCAAAAGTATATAGCTCCTTGTTTTTGAATGTGTATGTATTTTTTTAGCTTCCTGTTAATATGAGTAGGGTATGCAATGCACTAACTTAATCTGTTTTTAGCGAGTATTGGTAGGCAGTTAGCTTAATCTGTTAATATGAGTAGGGTATGTCTCAGCTTGTTTACTTTTTTTTTTTTTTTTGTTACTTGTTTCCTGCCATTGAACATCACTTGTTTCCTGCCATTGAACATCACATGTATAAAGTACTTGTTTCCTGCCATTGTGGCACTCTATAGTGTTTAGATCTTGTATAGCAGAACTACAAAAAAATGGTAAATTGGTGTTGGTTTTTAGTGTATTCTATCATTAGAATGATAGTATCAGAATGATAGTGTCGATGTTAAAACAATGTGGTTATGAGTCTCATGTATAAAATCTGTATACAAATTAACAATGTATACTAATTAACAATGTAAAATCAGTTTTGAAACCTTTCGTGTGGTTAAATCTGGGAATGAGTGTTGGTAGATTAGTATTGGTCTCGGGTCGTGACTCATTGGATTTGCTTATCAGCCCACAAGGGGTGTTTGTTTCGGCTTATAACCGGCTTATCAGCCCACAAGGGGTGTTTGTTTCGGCTTATAACCGGCTTATCAGCCCACAAGGGGTGTTTGTTTCGGCTTATAACTGGCTTATCAGCCCACAAGGGGCGTTTGGTTTATGCTGTCCAAACAGCATCCCACAAGGGGTGTTTGGTTTATGTTGTAATTTTGATTTTTATTAACAATTTTGATTTTACAGTCGAGACCAGCCTTCTATCAAGACCAGCTAGCCGAGAGCCAAGACCACAATTGGTATGTTTTTCTTCAATTTTCCGGCTTATTTGGAGACTTGTGGGCTGATATAAGCATATTATGATATAATAAACTTATATAAGTTCACAAGTCTCCAAATAAGCCGTTTGAAGTTCCCCGTCCGAAGTTAATAAACTTATTGTAAATGATTTTAGGACTTTAGTGATTAATTTCAGAAATTCCCCGTCCGAAGTTAATCATCCCATCGAAAACCCGTCCGAAATTAATTTATTAGAAATTAATTTCGGAAAGTCCCCTGTTTGGGACTGCTTTTTGAATGTTTTGTCTCATTTAGGATATGAATGCGTATAATTGATTTACTATTTGTGAAAATTTTGACAGTGTTTCCCCTTTACTCCTACGAATATGTCTTTACTGCACATATTTGGGGAGTTGAGGGGAAATGCTGCCGCAATTTTCTCAAATGGTAAATTCAATTATACGCATTCATATATGAGACGAAACATTCAAAGAGTGGGTTAGGATTGCCTTCTATAGTTGGATTAGGTGAACAAAACGCACAACTGGTAATTCCACCTTTATGTGTTTACGTGTAGATTTTTTGTGAACATTTTAAGTTTATATAATTATTTATTGCTTCATTAAAACGCAGTTATGCCAATTGATAAAAGTTGGGTCTCACTAGCACGTACCAGTAGAGAAATCTTAGTTGGTCTTAAAGCTTTCTGCAAGCATTGCAAGCCCTTGGTGAATATTGATGGGAATATAAAATGTCCCTGTGCTCTTTGTTTAAACGTAAACCGGATTAAGCACGAATTTTTGTTTGACCACATACACACAAATGGCTGGGACCATAGTTATACGAAATGGAATAATCATGGTAAGCCGGATGGCCGAACAGTCGTACACAACACAAGACACCCTGGGATGAGTGACGTCGCTGAGTTCCTTCATGATATTGGTCCGAATAACGAACCAGATGATCCAACTCAAGGAAATATTAGAGAGACAAGTAACGACGCAATTCACCAACGTAATGAGTATGAGGAGTTACTTGCCACTGCCAACGAAAAACTATACCCAGCCTGTGAGTGGATGTCTTCATTAGACTTTATGGCAAAGATTACTGATAATGCTACACGCGTCGTTCGGGGTCAAAGGGACTTCCTTTTCTTCGAGCAAGTTTTATAACACCCTAGGCAGTGAACCTAATCGTTGTAGTGTAGTAATTAGGGTAAGCCACGGGTATTGATATCGTTCTCTAGGGGAATAGGAATGCTAGTAGGGAGTTACTACGCTAAGGTTAAGGTTGAGGAAGATTATTTTTTATCTTTTTATATTTTATGAAAATGGAAAGGTACGAATCTCGGGTATTGGATTTGGGGGGTTGGTATTTCTACCGATTACTCTACTATTATCTAATTATCTAAACTAAGGTTGTGGGAGTCTATGTCTAATTAATGTGTGCTCGTATGATAGTTTAAAGATGTGTTTACTTAGTTTGTATTACTCCTTAATTATCTCCTATTGATGGTTGAGTGTCACGTCTTATTCCTAGTTGCGTTGTGTGTCTAAAGTTGTAGGGTATGCGTTTCTCCCTAACTCTTTGAACTTACCAAAGGGTCTTGTCTACAAACCCACTAGAGATTATAGACTCCTACTCTAAGGCGCTCTTCGGATGGTTTAGCCTACAATCACTCAGGTAATTATATTCTAAGGTTCACAAAGATGAATCAAGCATTAAGTGCACAACGGATGACCTATCGCATTACTAGATCATAAATCAACTAAGATAAGAAACAACCAATCAATATTCAATAATTAAGTTTCATACTTCCTAAGCAAACACACAAATAAATTAGCCGGACATGGAGAACATGCAAGCATACACACAAATAATCAAAGACATAATTGAATTAATGAAGCAAAGACTTATCTTGATGTAAGATAGGGTTAAAAACCCTAAAATACTGTACAAGACACCTTAGGTTCGGTTTTAGGTTTTTACTCCAAAGACTCTCTACACAAAGACTGAAAAATTCGGATTCTATATATAAGATTACAATTGCGACGGCGTCACCTTATGTTTAGTGACGCCGTCGTGTCGCCGCCATTAGGGTTTCGTCTTGGCCACGTTAACCTTGCGACGGCGTCACCTTATGACCGTGACGCCGTCCTCTTCAGCTTCTGACGTCGTCTGGATTGCATCTAGGCCGTCTGAGTAGCGACGACCTACTCTTTCACCACTAGATGCCGTCTCTTGAAAATACGAGTTTTGAGTTCTGTCCCGTCACAATAATTTTGGGACGGCGTCACCAATAGCACCTGACGCCGTCGCCTTCTAACTTCAGCAACTGTGAGTGCCTTGATTTCGACTTTGGCCATTTTCTTCATATATTCGTGCCTTTCCGTCCAAATAAGTGCCATTCCAGCATTTTGCCTTCACGAGACCTAAAAAGTGAAAAGGAACGATATTAAGCAATAACGGATACAAAAGTGATCAAATAAGGACTTAAACGACCCCTCAAAATGGTACCTTTTAAAACCTTATCAATTACGCACATCAAGCTCAAAGGTAAGGTGAGTGACACCACATTTAATGAGTTCCTAACTTTATTCAAGGAAGTTTTCCCGCCCGTTCTAGGATACAAGATGCCATCGTCATACTATGAAATAAAGAAGACATTTAAAACTATCGGGTTAGGATATGAATCGATACATGCTTTTGTAAATGATTGCTTTTTATATCGGGGGGCGGGTAACGAAGATTTGCAGACTTGTCCGATCTGCGGCGCTAGTAGATGGAAAGAAAAGAACACACTGGGGAAGAAAGTTCCTAACAAGGTGTTGCGTTACTTTCCTATCTTTCCTAGACTACAACGTTTGTACAAGTCTAAACACACTGCAAAACATATGACTTGGCATGCTTCTGGGCAGTCTACGGAGAACGGTAAGATGCAACACCCGGTTGATGGTCAAGCATGGAAGAAATTTGACATCAAGTATTCGAAGGAATTTGCTAAAGAAAAAAGAAACGTCCGGTTAGGGTTGGCTGCTGATGGTTTCAATCTGTACGGAAACCTTAGTCAGTCATACAGCATGTGGCCGGTCATATTAACCACATACAATACGCCTCCCTGGATATGTATGAGAGAGACTTCTTGTTAGGTCACTAGTTTTAAAACACAAGCTTACTAGAAAGATAGAGAAAGGCGATTGAACAATACACACACAAACACACACACACGTATATGCTATGAATGGTTAGGCGTAGAGTAGGTGAAAGAAATGCATTGAACAACCAACCTTCAAATGAAGGTTTACAAGGGGTATTTATAGGAGGGAAGCTAGGGCAACACTCCTAGTTCCCATCCTTATCCTTATTGGACATGGGCCTAAGCTTATGGGCCTTCTACATAAGCTAGACCTTAAACAAACATAAAGGCCATAATAAGCTACCTATTACATATGAGTAACTAACACTTGAATTAAGGTTTAGGAGTGATTCCAACAATCTCCCCCTCAAGTGTTGGTGATGAAAAACGGTGAAGGCGTTGATGTAATAGTAGCTTTGACGTCTTCTGACATTCTTCTTTCTTGTGAGAAGAATTGCCTTGATTCGAACAATCTCCCCAGTGTAGAGAGATAGTTTTCTTTGAACAGTTATGCTTTGACGTCATCTTTAACTTTGTTCTTTGATCTTTGTTCTTTGTGATGAAAGTGATAGTATGTTTTTGTTGTCTGCTTCAATTTTGCCTCAGGTCTGCTTCGCTGCTCCAGTGTCTCTACGTCATTCTTCAACATGCTCACACGCTCTTTTGACGTTGGAATTCAGTACTGATGAAGTTCTGTAAGTCTTTAAATTTGTAGATTCTTTGATTTGGCGAAGAATCATTCTGACTGTTGTATTGCTTTTGGATAGA
>BPTQ01000005.1:100069336-100092393 GCA_019973895.1 Chrysanthemum seticuspe | reverse complement strand
CATATCCACGATACCATATGCATAGTACAATTTGCTGGTTCATTTAACATGATACGTATACCATAGCACCTATACTCGCTCGTTTAACATGATACGTATACCATAGCACCTATACTTGCTCGTTTAACATGATACGTATACCATAGCACCTATACTTGGTCGTTTAACATGATACGTATACCATAGCACCTCTACTCGCTCGTTTAACATGATACGTATACCATAGCACCTATAATTGCTAGTTTAACATGATACGTATACCATAGCACCTATACTTGGTCGTTTAACATGATACGTATACCAATGCACCTATACTTGGTCGTTTAACATGATACGTATACCAATGCACCTATACTTGCTTGTTTAACATGATACGTATACCATAGCACCTATACTTGGTCGTTTAACATGATACATATACCAATGCACCTATACTTGGTCGTTTAACACGATACGTATACCAATGCACCTATACTCGCTCGTTTAGCATGATACTTATACCATAGCATCTATACTTGCTCGTTTAACATGATACGTATACCATATCACCTATACTTGGTCGTTTAACATGATACGTATACCAATGCACCTATACTTGGTCGTTTAACATGATACGTATGCCATAGCACCTATACTCGCTCGTTTAACATGATACGTATACCATAGCACCTATACTTGCTCGTTTAACATGATACGTATACCATAGCACCTATACTTGGTCGTTTAACATGATACGTATACCAATGCACCTATACTTGGTCGTTTAACATGATACGTATACCAATGCACCTATACTTGCTCGTTTAACTTGATACGTATACCATAGCACCTATACTTGGTCGTTTAACATGATACGTATACCAATGCACCTATACTTGGTCGTTTAACATGATACGTATACCAATGCACCTATATTTGCTCGTTTAACATGATACGTATACTATAGCACCTATACTTGGTCGTTTAACATGATACGTATACCACGCCATGTCCTTGTCATATATTTTTAGGCTTTGCCGTGTGCGTGTCCACGCCGTGTCCGTGTCATATATTTTTAGACTTTGTCGTATCGCCGTGTCCGTCCAACCTAGGTTAAAAGTAATTAGATTAATTTTATAATTTTTAGGTTAAATTTAATTATATAATTTTATAATTTATTATTAATTCTAGTTATTTAAAACGATAATTTTAATTTTATAATGAAACCTTTTCCCGAGGACATGTCCACGGGGAAAGTTTTGGCGTAAATTTTCATGTTCCCTCCTCTCTTTTACTTTATCCCGCCATTACTTTCCCAGGGGACATGTCCCCGGCGAAAGTATCACTAGAAGACAAAGACGACTTTCCCCGGGGACTTGTCCCCGGCAAAAGTAGAAAGCAAATATTAACCTCAATTATTAACAGATCTGGTCACACTTGGAAGAAAAAAAACGAAAAACACTCATCGTCTTCTCCACCACAGCCACCACCACTGCACCACAGCTCAACACCTCCACCACTACAGCTCACCACCACTGATCCACCACCACTACATACGCACCAAATAAGCCAGAAAATTGAGTCTTGTGAACTGTTGTAAATGATTTTAGGACTTTAGTGATTAATTTCGGAAAGTCCCCGTCCGAAGTTAATCATCCCATAGAAAACCCGTCCAAAATTAATTTATTAGAAATTTATTTCGGAAAGTCCCCTGTTTGGGACTGCTTTTTGAATGTTTTGTCTCATTTAGGATATGAATGCGTATAATTGATTTACTATTTGTGAAAATTTCGACAGTGTTTCCCCTTAACTCCTACGAATATGTCTTTAATGCACATATTTGGGGAGTTGAGGGGAAATGCTGCCGAAATTTTCTCAAATAGTAAATTCAATTATACGCATTCATATATGAGACGAAACATTCAAAGAATGGGTTAGGATTGCCTTCCATAGTTGGATTAGGTGAACATTTTAAGTCTATATAATTATTTATTGCTTCATTAAAACGCAGTTATGCCAATTGATAAAAGTTGGGTCTCACTAGCACGTACCAGTAGAGAATTTTTAGTTGGTTGATGCAGGTTTTACTGACCAGGTCTTAATATTTATAGTGTCTCGCTATACCTATGGTCTACCCTAATGCAATAACGGGCAGTGTACCCGGTCGTGTGTAGTGTAGTAAATGGTAAAGCCGAGGTCGTCCCAAGAGCTATGTGTGTTGGATTATTACTAAGTCTAATTGTCACAGAATGATTATGGTTTCGATAGGGATTTAATTAATTAAACTACTAATGCAAAATAAAATAAAAGCAGATAAATGGTAAAGGGAAATCAATAGAGGAATAGTGGTGCTAACCTAGTCAATCCTCCTAGCTAGTTATGTCTACGTCTACCTACTTCCAATTACTTCAGGTGGGGTCAAATTCGAGAGGACATCATTTGGTCAATTCGCCCTAACCTATCAGCAAAGATGCCACCACAAGAGAAATCAGGCGCACCGTCATAAGTCATGTTGTTCCTGGTCCCCTAAGCCAAGTCATTAAGTACCGCTACATGCTAGATTCTAAATAGTGAGTGCCCGACCGTTAGGAACTTAGACACTACACCCCCAATTCTTAAGTTCATCCAAACGATAGGTGATCAGTTGGTCAAATCGCACAAGTAGAAAGGGTCGTCAGTTGGTCATATCTTACCCTTTCCGTCTCAGTCCGCTCACCTAGGGTCAGTTGGTCATATCTCCTAGGCAATTGGCCTCTACCGCCATTCAAAACTAACGAACCAAGGGTGACTACCAAAGAACTATGCTTGCATACACTTAGAAATAATTGTACGGAAGTAAAGGTAAACGCAAACAAAACAATAAAGGAATCATAACTAGGCTAGCACCAAAGGGTGCTTAGCCGCTTATATTAATCATGCAAATCAATTCAATATTTAAAGGTACGAAATACATGAATTGAAAGTAAAAGAAATATAAAACGCTAAAGCTTATCGTAATGGAGTGACTTCTCCCTTGGAAACAGCTCCGTATTCTCCCCTAGACCTGCCTTGAGCTTTTTCCCACGTTCTCAGAGTGTTGTGTGTGGAATGGGATGATTAGAAATGCTGTAATTCATGGAGTATTTATAGGCCAGGTCTGGGTTACGGCTTAACCAATATAGGAGTTACGCCGTAACCTTCTATTCCGTTGTAAATGCACTAGATCTGCTAGTTACGGCGTAACCTAATAAGTGGTTACGCTGTAGTCTTCAATAAACAAGGTTACGTCGTAAGTGATGCAATAGTTACGGCGTAAGTATCAGCGGCGTGGATCCACATTTGACCTAATGTAGTTACGTCATAACCTTTGGGAAGAGTTACGCCGTAACCTCTTGATAAGTTCAAGTTTAGAACTTATCAAGTCTAAATGAAAAACAAGCAGGTAGTCTAAATCTATAACCAAGTCATCACCACTTACCATCCGCCCAAAGTTCAAGTTTAGAAGTCTAGAAACCGGATCATGAAATGCAAGGTAGATGTGTCATTAGAGGACGTCGTGATGGGCACACCACATTTTCTTCTTCTGTTGGCAAAACTACCAACTCCAATCTTCAAATGTGACCGAGGTGGCCTCCTCGATACTAATCAATAAAGCTCGTACTATAGTGCTTATAACATCGCACTTTACAATATCATAACTCAATTTTATTTTTTTATTATTTTATTATTTTTTATTTTTATTTTTTTTTGATTTTTTTTTTAATTTTTTTTGAATCATAACATAATAACATAACATCCCCCCACTTGAGATGAACAATGGGAATTCGGGGGGTCTTCAATGATCTTCATAAATATTGTCGATGAAAGCGTGATTTCCAAACCTTTCCACTCGAACCTTGAACTTAGGCAAATGATGACTTCCCAATCACAAATAGAGACTACAGGGTAGGCTAAGGTGTAAAGGTGTAACGAAACAATATATTGGGTTGACAAAATGAAAGGAATGGCTCATAAGGGTGTATCTAGGGGTATCTTGCACTAAAGGGGAGTGCAACAAAAGGGTTTCACATGGGGGTCGAAAAGTCGAGGTGACTAATCGATAGACTCACAATGGTAGGTTGTTTAGGTGATAATCCTATAATATTACCTTCTAAAACTGAAAAGCCCAAATACATCGAGCTAACTCAACATACCTCGTCTATGGTCGCGAAATGATGCAAAGGCCAAGTTCTAAAGTTTACAAGCTACCTGCACACTCATAATTTGGTGGATTTAGGGTAAAATATTGGAAACGGATAAGGCTAATCTCACCATGTAATGTCAATGGTTGTATGTGCTCTGCTAAGGTCTAATCTAGTTAGGTTCGGAAAAACATGTCAAAATTTTAAAAATGGCATAATTTTTCAAAATAAACTACAAAAATGAGGGCGAAATAAAGTTCAAGAGATAATTCTACTCCCGTCCCCCCACTTGAATTGTACAAAGTCCCTTTTGTACTAGGCATTAAAATAAAGGTGAAGAGAAAGGTAGAATTAGAGCGAGAAATTTCCTGAAATTTGCTCCAAAAAGAAGAAGGCCCACCAGAAAGAACCTTGCCTTCGTTTAAGCGTCATGAACAAACTTCAATCCCTGAAATCACAATACCAACAAGCATAATTCTAAAAAGAAAAAATAAAATGAAAAACAAACCTAACTCACTTTCGTAGGAATCAAGGTTGCATTTAGCGAATGCAACAAGCCTTTTAAACCACTTGGTGTCCCAAGTGGACGAGTGAAGTCTCGTGAGGGTTTACAGGGAACACACCCACAAAGTTCATTTAAAACTAATACAAGGTTAATGTGTTTTAAAATGAAAGAATTAAAGCAGAGGATAGTTACGTCGTAACTCCTATGAGGGAGTTACGCCGTAACTGGCAAAACCTGGTATGAGCTGTAAAGCGAGTAGTTACGGTGTAACCACAGAGATAGTATTACGCCGTAATTGGTAATGCTTCAAGAATTCTGCTGCTAAAATTTTGGTTACGGCGTAATCACCAAGATGAGTTACGCCGTAACTATGTTCAGATCAGCTACTACAGCAGCAATTAGTTCCTCGTTTCCTGCAAAAATGGTTAGAAAACACAAAACCCAACAGAAAGGAAATAAAAACAAAAGAAAGGGATAATTCGGGTTGTCTCTCGAAAGAGCACTTTTCTTTATTAATGAGTCTTTAAGTTAGACTCAGAGCCGCGGGGTTCGTATGGGGGCCTTTGAACATCCCCGACTTCTTCAATATCTTTCATCAAATTATGCCTCATCCATGCAACATTCGAGGCAGTTCAGAGGTATTCAATGGTTTCAATTTTTCAGACCTTACAAAATTTCTCTTCCGGTCCCAGGTGGTAGCGAGTGAATTCATATTTTTCGACAATAATTGGAGGTGGTCTTTTTTAGGGAATCCCTAGGAGTTTGCACATCCTTTGTTCGTAAGCTCCGTCATCGGGATCAGTGAACTACTCATTTCCTTGCAACTCAAGGTAATCTATCATCCCTTCGATATCATCGTCATCAGAAGCAGTGTCCTTGAACCATTCTTCATCGAGCAGATTCTCCACTAGAACGCGCTTGCATTCTTCTTTATTATTACTAACCCGCTCTTTGTCAATTTCAATTGTTATTTTACTCGTGTTGTTGAGACTTTTGTCGTTTGAATTATCTCGATCCATGTATTCCTTCCAAATCTTCTCTTTGGTTAATGTGTCCACATGTCCATACTTAATTTTCACCCAACTATCGAAACCTAGGTTGTCCAGCCAAGGCAAACTCGTTCTCTCCTCATCATTGGTCGAGGACCAAAAGAATTCATTTTTTCCTAATCTTCCAGAGTTGCTTCCCCCATTACACATATCGTCATACGGGTTGCATGACGCCCATAAAATTTCCCCAGGAGATTTTACTTTTTCGCACCAGTGACTGCGCAATTCCTTGTTGTCAGTTTCACTTAAATGCTCATCCGTGCAATATATGTCTTTATTAGTCTCTTCCTTTTTCTGAATGTGCTCCGCGTAATCAATTTTTAGCTTCATAAGAAGATTTGGATTGATCTTGGCATCCCCAAATTGAATTGCGTACCAATCTTTAAAGGCCAAATCACCGAATTTAATACTATGTCTTTCACACTCATGAGGACATGTCCATTCTTCCTTTCTTTCATTGTCTCCTCCATTGCAATACTCGTGGAAGGGGCTGCATTTAGGCCATGCCCTTGTGGTCTCCTCATCGGTAATGACGACAGGAGTACACCAGTGAGTGATAAGTGGCTCTTCTTCATCTTTAAGGGAGAGTTCCTCGAGTTTTTCTGACTCGTCCATGTCAAGGAATTTTTCTGCCCATGTATCCCAGTTACGCCGTAACTAAGATTCTTGGTTACGGCGTAATTCGTTAGAGTATTTTTCTTCAGTATTCTTCACAACCCCGTTGTTGCTGTCAAACACAAAGTTACACCGTAACTCATTAGGCATGTTACGGCGTAACTCAGATCTGTCGACGAAATTGTCCCCTAAATTCGTATCATTGACCTGAACCTTTGAGTTATCATCAGAAAAAATTACCTTACATTCCATAGCTGGTTTAGATCCTTCATGTTTATCGTTATTTCTCCTTAGTTTTTCACTGAGCTTTATCACCATGGATTCTAGGTTATTCAGAGTTGAGTCTCGTTTGGAAAGGTTTCTGTCAGTGTTTTCCTGGAATTCCTTCAACCACTCATCTTGCTCCTTTTGTCTTTGGGCTGTATTTTCCAGAAACTTATTAATTGTTTCTTCAAGACTGGGCTTTCTTTCTCCATAAGGCCCACGGTTGTAATTTCCATGATAGCCATTACTATTTTGATTATCACCGTAAAATGGTCGATTTTCTCCATACTTAGCTTCTTCAATATCCTCTTCGTCCATATGAGGAAAATTTTTCGTAAGATGTCATCCCCCACAGCTTTCACAACCCACTTGGATGGCATGAACGGTTTCTCTGACCTTCATCATATCTCGACTGAGACTTTCAATTTTACTAGCAATTGCTGCAATTCCGTCGAAACTTTCGCCTTGGTTTCTTTTACTCCCACCGTCGTGCCATTTTTGAGAGTGGTCCGCCATTTTTTGAATGGCTTCAATTGTAGTAGTAGGAGTCATGTTCGGGATAGGTCCTTGATAGTCCAGCATCTGCCTTGTAGTTACATTTATTCCTTTGTAGAAAATATTGACCTTCTGCTGGTTATTTAGATCATTGGTAGGACACTTATAAAGAAGATCGTTGTATCTGTCCCAAGCTTGATACAAAGTTTCGTCATCTTCTTGTTTGAAATTATGGATCTCCAAAATTTGATTAGAAATCTTCGATGGCGGGCAATATCTTTGAATAAAGTGTTTCTTTAGTAGCGCCCAAGTATTAACTGCCCCGGCGGGCAATCTTTCGATCCATCTTCTGGCTGCTCCAGTAAGAGTCATTGGGAATACCCTAAGCATGACAGCATCATGAGACATGCCCGGAATGTTGAAAAGGCTAGCGATGTATAGGACATTTTCAACGTGCTCATATGCGTCTTCGTCCCTTTTTCCCGAAAAAGGGTTAGCGCGAAGCTCCCTCATAAATTGGTCATTAATTTCAAAACGAACATCCGCTCCGATTGCCGGTCTTACCAGACCCGGCCCTTGATCTGCTCTAGTCAACGCCAAGTATTCCTCAAGACTGAGGTCATCGATGTTAACAACTTCCTTGGTACCTGAAAACTTGAAATAAGATCGTGAGAAAAGTTTAAAAATGAAATGAAAGACTTATTATTAATCCTAATATAACTCCCCGGCAGCGGCGCCAAAAACTTGATACAGGTTTTACTGACCAGGTCTTAATATTTATAGTGTCTCGCTATACCTATGGTCTACCCTAATGCACTAACGGGCAGTGTACCCGGTCGTGTGTAGTGTAGTAAATGGTAAAGATGAGGTCGTCCCAAGAGCTATGTGTGTTGGATTATTACTAAGTCTAATTGTCACAGAATGATTATGATTTCGATAGGGATTTAATTAATTAAACTACTAATGCAGAATAAAATAAAAGCAGATAAATGGTAAAGGGAAATCAATAGAGGAATAGTGGTGCTAACCTAGTCAATCCTCCTAGCTAGTTATGTCTATGTCTACCTACTTCCAATTACTTCAGGTGGGGTCAAATTCGAGAGGACATCATTTGGTCAATTCGCCCTAACCTATCAGCAAAGATGCCACCACAGGAGAAATCAGGCGCACCGTCATAAGTCCTGTTTTTCCTGGTCCCCTAAGCCAAGTCATTAAGTACCGCTACATGCTAGATTCTAAATAGTGAGTGCCCGACCATTAGGAACTTAGACACTACACCCCCCAATTCTTAAATTCATCCAAACGATAGGTGATCAGTTGGTCAAATCGCACAAGTAGAAAGGGTCGTCAGTTGGTCATATCTTACCCTTCCCGTCTCAGTCCGCTCACCTAGGGTCAGTTGGTCATATCTCCTAGGCAATTGGCCTCTACCGCCATTCAAAACTACCGAACCAAGGGTGACTACCAAAGAACTATGCATGCATACACTTAGAAATAATTGTACGGAAGTAAAGGTGAACGCAAACAAAATCATAACTAGACTAGCACCAAAGGGTGCTTAGCCGCTCATATTAATCATGCAAATAAATTCAATATTCAAAGTACGAAATACATGAATTGAAAGTAAAAGAAATATAAAACGCTAAAGCTTATCGTAATGGAGTGACTTCTCCCTTGGAAACAACTCCGTATGCTCCCCTAGACCTGCCTTGAGGTTTTTCCCACGTTCTCAGAGTGTTGTGTGTGGAATGGGATGGTTAGAAATGCTGGAATTCGTGGGGTATTTATAGGCCAGGTCTGGGTTACGGCGTAACCAATATAGGAGTTACGCCGTAACCTTCTATTCCGTCGTAAATGCACTAGATCTGCTAGTTACGGCGTAACCTAATAAGTGGTTACGCCGTAGTCTTCAATAAACAAGGTTACGTCGTAAGTGATGCAATAGTTACGGCGTAAGTATCAGCGGCGTGGATCCACATTTGACCTAATGTAGTTACGTCGTAACCTTTGGGAAGAGTTACGCCGTACCCTCTTGATAAGTTGGTATTCTGGGTCACGCAATAGTTACGGCGTAATGTGAGAGAGGAGTTACGCCGTAACTTCTTTAAAATAGGCATACTGTGATAAATCTTTAGTAATGTTTCCATTTCCGCGTCTTTTGAGCTCCAATGCTCGTAATTTACCTAAAAGTGGAAAACATTGGAAAACAAGCGTAAATCCATATAAATGATATAAATAACGAGCATTATCGGGGGAAATTGACACTTAATATTCAGGACTATTTGATGTTATCATTGGTCTTAAAGCTTTCTGCAACTATTTCAAGCCCTTGGTGAATATTGATGGGAATATAAAATGTCCCTGTGCTCGTTGTTTAAACATAAACTGGATAAAGCATGAATTTTTGTTTGACCACATACACACAAATGGCTGGGACCATAGTTATACGAAATGGTATAATCATGGTGAGTCGGATGGCTGAACAGTCGTACACAACACAAGACACCCTGGGATGAGTGACATGGCTGAGTTCCTTCATGATATTTGTCCGAATAACGAACCAGATGATCCAACTCAAGGAAATATTGGCGAGACAAGTAACGACGCAATTCCTCAATGTAATGAGTATGAGGAGTTACTTGCCACTGCCAACGAAAAACTATACCCAGCCTGTGAGTGGATGTCTTCATTAGACTTTATGGCAAAGATTACGCACATCAAGGTCAAAGGTAAAGTGAGTGACACCACATTTAATGAGTTACTAACTTTATTCAAGGAAGTTTTTCCGCCCGTTCTAGGATACAACATGCCATCGTCATACTATGAAATAAAGAAGACATTTAAAACTATTGGGTTAGGATATGAATCGATACATGCTTGTGTAAATGATTGCTTTTTATATCGGGGGGCGGGTAACGAAGATTTTCAGACTTGTCCGATCTGCGGCGCTAGTATATGGAAAGAAAAGAACACACTGGGGAAGAAAGTTCCTAACAAGGTGTTGCGTTACTTTCCTATCATTCCTAGACTGCAAAGTTTGTATAAGTCTAAACACACTGCAAAACATATGACTTGGCATGCGTCTGGGCAGTCTAGGGAGAACGGTAAGATGCAACACCCGGTTGATGGTCAAGCATGGAAGAAATTTGACATCAAGTATTCAAAGGAATTTGCTAAAGAAAAAAGAAACGTCCGGTTAGGGTTGGCTGCTGATGGTTTCAATCCGTACGGCAACCTTAGTCAGTCATGCAACATGTGGCCGGTCATATTAACCACATACAATACGCCTCCCTAGATATGTATGAGAGAGACTTCTCTTATGTTGACATTGTTAATTCCGGGCCCCAAATCACCAGGGAAGGATATTGATATTTACCTGAGGCCCTTGATTGATGACCTAAAGACTTTATGGAAAGATGGAGTCATGACTAAGGATGTTGTTACAGGCACCGAATTCTGTATGAAAGCAGCTCTTTTATGGACTATCAATGACTTTCCCGCTCAAAGTAGTTTGTCTGGGTGGAGTGGGTAAGGTTACAAGGCATGTTCGACATGTAATGTAGACACTCCAGCTATGCGCGTGTTAAACAAAACCGCTTATGTTGGTCACAGAAGATTCTTAAGCATGACCAATAAATGGCGGAAGAACAGAAGGGCATTCTATACAGCGGTAGATGATACAGACCCTCCTAGAAAATTTACCAGTGATGACATCTTGGATCAACTAAGAAGATTGCCTAAACGTGTCCCGGGGAAACATCCAAGATATGGGGGTGCGAAAAAAAAACGTGATCCTGATCGCGAATTGAATTGGACAAAAAAATCTATTTTTTACGAGCTAGAGTATTGGTCTTTTCTTACACTAAAACACAATTTAGATGTCATGCATATCGAAAAAAATGTGTGTGAGAGTGTGTTGGGTACTTTGTTAATGAATGACAAATCAAAAGACACCAACAAGGTAAGACAAGACTTACAAAATTTGAATATTCGTACTGACTTGTGGCTAGTCAACAAAGGAAACGGGAAGTGCTCTAAGCCTCATCCTATGTACTCTTTCACAACCGAAGAAAGAAAACTTTTTTGTCAATTCATTAAAGGTACGCGTTTTATTTGAAAATTTCTTTGTTCGAATTAATTCGCGTATTCATTTCGACAACTTATTCTAATATCCTGATTTTTTTTCTTAATTCATCAAAGGTGTTAAACTACCTGATGGGTTTGGATCTAACTTCAAGCATAAAGTGACCGACAACGATAGCAACATAACAGGCTTGAAGGCTCATGACTATCACATAATGATGCAACAGTTGCTTCCTGCTGGACTTCAAAATTACTTAAAGAACCAAACCACCACAACACCAATAATCGAGCTTTGTTCATTCTTCAAACAAATATGCGCTCAAACTTTGATGGTGGATGACATGTTGAAAGCTAGAGAACAACTGATCAATATTTTGTGCAGTTTCGAGCAAATATATCCTCCAGCTTTTTTTGACATTATGATTCACTTGGTTATTCATCTACCAGAAGAGGCTATTGAAGGAGGTCCTGTTTACATGAGGTGGATGTATCCATTTGAAAGATACATGAAAAAGCTCAAAAATTATGTCAGAAATAAAGCCAAGCCTGAAGGTTCAATAGCGGAGGGTTATATTGCTAATGAAGCATTAACTTTCTGTTCGCATTATTTTCGGGGTGTTGAGATGAGATTTAATCGTCCTGACCAGAATGAGGACGGTCCAAGGCCAACAAGTCGATTTGAGGTGTTTCGATCAGTCTGCAAAAAGAATGGTAAACAATCATTAGTTCGGTTTAATGCAGACACAATGAAGCAAGTAGTATGGTACGTACTACACAACAGTCATGAAATCGACCCGTACATGAACGCGTACAAGAGGTACGCGTTTTATTTCAAAATTTGTTTCACGTAAGTTGTTATTCGATGACTTATTCTAATATCATGAACATTTACAGGGCATTTCCTGGCAGAGACTTGCAAGAAGGGTTTCCTCGTTGGTTTGAGATGAAGGTAGACTTATTGTATGTATTACCCTGTAAAAATAACGACTATTACTCATATCTATCTATTCTTAACTTTTTCATAGATTCGTGAATTAAAAGTACAGAAGGACCTAAGTTGTACCGCCGAGTTATTCGCTTTGGCTTGTGGACCATCATGTACTGCAGTCTCAGTCAACTCTTGCGTAGTCAACGGTGTGAAGTTTACTGTACACGACCGTGATTTACGTCGTTCAACTCAAAATAGCGGATTTTCAACTCCTAACCCTGATGGAGGAATGCATTATGGCCAGCTTGAAGAAATTCTCGAGTTTTCATATATTTCATTCAATGTTGTGTTGTTCAAAGTCAAATGGTTTGACACTTATAACAGTAATCGCCTAAAACGCTGTACCTATAGAAACAAAATTACGCAAAATATGATTGATCGTGTATCGTTTCAAAATGAACCATTCATTCTTGCAACACAAGCAACACAAGTCTTTTACCTTGATTTCCTGGATAAACGTGGTAATTGAAAGGCCGTCCAAGATTCTTATCATCGAAAGATTTGGAACCCGGATATCATTGTGGTAGAAGACAATCAGGATGTTGTACATGACAACAACTCATCACATATCACACTCTCTGCTGAGTTGGATCAGTTGGATTATAAAATTATAAATATAGATGTTCAACCAACGGAAGTTGAGGCACCACCACCAATTATCACTATTGTGGAAGACGAAGATGATATTGATTATCATGATCACGTTCCTCATGATTTAGTATCTGATGATGATGATGACCACGAGAATGAAGATGATGAAGATGACAGTACTAATAATGTTGAATTTTATGTTGATGATGTGGGAGATTAATCTCGAATTGTAATTTGTAGAACAACACTTAATTATTTGAATAAAATTTTTATCGAGTGGTTAAATGTGTTTATTTGTTTATTTATTTATTTACTTATTTATTATAATTATCTTGTTGATATATACTGTTAAATGTGTTTATTTGTTTATTTATTTATTTATTTAATTATATATATGTTTCTTCACTAATTTCTATGTTCGTTTAACAGATGACAGATGTTGTAGCTAGGTCTCACGGTGGCGATGGAGGTAATTTGCCACCCCGTGGTCCCTCGAGGAGGATAGGCACCAATTGCCAGCGTAAGAATTTCTGAATTATTTTTCACTAAACTGTATTTGATTACATGTTATTTTAAATTGATAAAATGTTATTTTATGTCATCATCACTTGAATTTGATTACTTGTAGGCTCTAAATCCAAAGCTGCCAACCCAAACGCCAAAATTGGGAAAGGCAGGAAGGTGGTGCGTGGTCCCACTAAGAACACGGCACTCAAGGCGAAGAGGGCACTGGATGGTCGTCCTGTGTCGATCGATTTTCGGGTCAACCAGGAGGGGTTTTGGACACACGTGGGCCCTCACTCTTCTTGGTTCTCCAACTATGTTGGGGAGGTGTTACGGGACTCGATTCCCTTGTTTTGCGATTCATGGGCTAAGGTTCCTGAAACGGCCAAGGCACACATCCATGAGCATCTACACGTAAGTTTTTTTAACCTTTATTTTTTTAATTATTGTGTTTATTTATTCAAACTTGTTTGTTTATTTAAATTTGTATATTTTTTTATTTATATTTTATTGCAGCACTACTTTGATCTCGACAGACACCTTGCTGGCCCGAATGGAGAGCAGATTGTTGACAGTATCGAGTATCATCTCCAAAAACGATACGACGACAACAAATATAGATACAAAAAAGATAACTTTACGGTAGCAGGTGGGGTGGAGAAAATTGAGGAGATCAAAAGAAAGAGTCCAGAGAACAATACGCAAAAGGATTGGGATGCGTTGGTAAATTTCTGGATCGACACTTTATAATAATAATTATTATCAGTATCGTTATTATTATTATTATTATTATTATTATTATTATTATTATTATTATTATTATTATTATTATTATTATTATTATTATTATTTTATTATTTTTTTATTATTTTTTTAATGAAACATCACTTTATTAGAAGAATCTAGGATTTACAAGAAATTAGTAGGGAGCCGAGATACTAACTGGGCCCCTACTCCTTTAGCTATAGCGAAGCTAATCCTACTAAAAATGTGAGCAGCAGCACGTGCACCAATGTCTTGAGTCACTGAGAATCTTCGGATACGCTTTAGTAAGGTCACCGCATTCTTCTCCAGTTCCCCAAAAGAAGAGAAAGAAAATGGGAGAAACCCATATCCAATATCCGCGCATTTAGCCTCGTACTTGACGCGTTTACATTGCGCGGCTTTAATAACTGCACGACCGGGCACAAAATCAACCATACCAGTTTGCGTCAAGGGCGATGACCCTGTCAGATCAACACATAAATCAAGCCCACCATCCCACGAGTAAAGTAAAATATCAGCTGGACGTAAAGATGTGTCCCTTTCCCCAATAAGCCCAATGTCAACCTCCTTACGAGCCGAAACCCCTGAACGAGAACATATGTCAACAAGAACATCACGCACCACATTATGCCGATGTTTAATGCCAATAATACTCGCGCACGAAACAGCATGGTCCCCATAAATATCCCCAGTAAAGACCCTAGAACAAGCTGAGCACGGCATCTGAACAGAAAATAGGGGAACACCAAGCCGATAATACAACACACATCGGTATGTCCTAGCATTCATAGTCTACCCCAACCCAGATATCGGAACCACCCTAAGCCAATCTGAAGTGTAGTCCTCCTTTTGCGAACTCCATAACGCCATCTGTCGAGTAGATAGGCAAAATGTAGATTCAACCGTTTGGGTAACACGTGTGATTTACAAACTCATAGGATTTACAAAAAAATAGTGGGAAGCCGAGAAACTAACTGGGCCCCCACACCTCTAGCAATAGCAAAACTTTTATTAAAAACTCATAGGATTTACAAAAAATTAGTGGGAAGCCGAGAAACTAACTGGGCCCCCACACCTCTAGCAATAGCAAAACCAATCCTATTAAAAATATGAACTGCAACACGCGCTCCAATGTCTTGAGTCAAAGAGAATCGTCGAATACGCTTTAGCAGGGTTACTGCGTCCTTCTCAAGTTCGCCAAAAGAAGAAAGAGAAAAGGGGAGAAACCCATATCCAATATCCGCATATTTAGCATCGTATTTGACTCGTTTACGTCGTGCAGCATCAATAATCGCACGCCCTGGCATAAAATCAGTCATCCCAGATTGCGTCAAGGGCGACGATCCCGTAAGATCAACACATACATCATGCCCACTATCCCAAGAGTAAAGCAGTATATCAGCTGGGCGCAAAGATCTGTCCCCATCTCCATAAAGCCCAATATCCACCTCCTTACGAGCAGAAATACCGGACCGAGAGCATATATCAACAAGAACATCACGCACAAGGTTATGCCGATGTTTAATGCCAACAATACCCGCACACGAAACAGCATGATCCCCATAAATATCTCTAGAAAATACCTTAGAACAAGCTGAACACGGTACCTGAACAGTGAAAAGAGGAACACCCAACCGATAGCATATCACACAACGATAAGCCCTGGCATTCATAGTTTGTCCCAGTCCAGATATCGGAGCCACCCTAAGCCAATCCGAAGTATGATCCTCCTTTAGTGAACTCCATAAAGCCATCTGTCGAGGGGAAAGATGGAAAGTAGACTCAACAGATTGGGTAACCCGATCGAAATATATATCTGCCAATTTCTTCATAAGTTTAGGGGCAGCGACCTCGCTAGGGTTACTCAAAAGGTCAATATCCATATTCACATTAAAAGTACGTAGAGCATCATCAAAAGAGGGACCAGCAGTTACAATACCAGAACTAAGGAGAAGCTTAGACTGTAGGCAAGCAGATTGAAGTCTAGAATCAAGGAAGGCGTAGTTCAAGGCATCATCTGCAGAATATAAACCAAGCCCCCCAAAAGCAAAGGGTAAGGTGGCGAGTCTCCATTGCCAATCACCAAAACCGGGCCCAGAAGCAGTGACAATGCGCTCCAAAGAAGAACGAAGTGCCGCATCAAAAGAAACCTGAGCACAACCGAAGACCCGAGGAGAACATGTGCGCATAGAAAAGTATAACTTAGAAATACCAGCACATGTACGGAGTAGCAACAACTCGCATTGAGGTTCATTAAGTTTGGCAACTGCCTCCATAAGTTCAATAGTTTTAGCAACCCTTTTCAGAACCAACTTACTACCAAACTCAAAATCCACACTAACAGGTCTACCCAATAATTTAACACCATGTGAAGGGCGAGAAATATTGGGGGGAAAACACCGGCATACCTGCTTCTGGGGTCCTCTTGTGGCCAAAAAACTTTAGTTTTATCAACATTGAGGTGTAAGCCACGACAAGGTCCATCCCTCATAATCAACTCTAAAACCTTACCCACAACCAAGGTATCACCAATAATAGTGCCATTATCCAGATACCAAGCTTGAAAGGAAAGGTCAAAAGAATCTCTAATCTTACATGCCAGGGGATGTAATACTAAAGCAAAAAGAAGAGGCCCAAACGGATCACCCTGTTGCACACCTTGATGAGACCAAAGAGTATGCTCACCATAATATAATCTGACAGGACTAGAGTAACAGAATTCAACCCACCGCGAAATAGCCGGGAAATGAAGCCGTACCTCATGTAACATAACAGCCCGGTCCACCATGTTGAAAGCATTTTTAAAATCAACCAACAACATAGACAGACCAACATCACCCCCCCCCCCCCCCCCGGTCCTCAACCAACCGATTCACATCATGAAGAATAGCCTCCCCTCCCCCCGACACACCAACACCAAATTGCAAATCATCTAAATAACTGTCTGAAGAGTGACCAATCATGGAAGCACATACCTTGGAAACTAAACGCCTCCAAACAGTCCCAACAGCAATAAGACGGATACCCCCTCCTGGTTTGACTAAGGGTGTGAGAGGAGCACTAGCAATGTACTCACCCAGCGCCCTCGGGCATTTACCAGCAAGAAAAAGGTTCACCACTTGGGTAATAGAAGTGATCAACTCATCAGAAATAGCCACAGCTGCACATTCAAGCAATCCAAAAGGTGTTGGGCGCGCAGCCCTTCCCGCCCACAAGAAGTACCACGAGGGAAACTCTTGATCATGTCAAGAACGGTAGAAGGAGATGCGGTAAGATGATGATGATCAATAGGTATATCAGGCAAGGAAGGAGCAGACTGAAAGGGGTGCTTAGTTTTTAAGTCCTCAAGAGTAGAAACATCATAGGGTGCAATACCAGAATACAAAAGAACTCTGATCGCAGCCGTATAATGACCATCACAAATCTTCCTCTTACATTGCTTGACATTGCGGTCACCCAAATCCAAGCTGTCATCATCAATATTAGACCATAATGGAGAAGGTTCGGCTAAAACCTCATGCACAACCTGCAAACTACCACCAGGAGAGCCCCATGCATGAATAGAATTAACAATATACTCTTCCTGACGTTGACGCTTAGTGACCGACCTACCCTCTTGACTACTCCTCGGGCAAAAGGTTTTAAGTAGACAAAGAGGCAGGACAAACAAACCAACCCAACAAGAAATGTCATCAGGCATGCAGATCACCTTATCAAGAGCTCTTTTCAAAGTACGAGAGAACTCCAACCGACATTTGGGAGGAATAGATTTGACAGTCCGCAATCCCTTAGAGAATAAGGTATCAAGAAGAGGTAAATCAAAACCACAAAGCACATCCAAAACCGAATCCTCAACAATGGATACCTGGGAAGGAACCTGCGGTTTGTTAAGATCATATAACACGAACCGAACGACACCATCACCACAATCAGGAGGAGACACAAAATCAGACCCTGTACCATGACGACATTTATTCCGGAAAGTATGCGTTTTGAAACAACCACCACATAACCACAACCCCATACGCTTGAGAGTAACCTCAGTCCTTTCGAAACTAGCCAAATCTGACAAGAGAGACTGCTTAGTGGTAGCAAGAGCCTCAACGCTAAAGTGTCGGTCACGTAAATGTGTGATCAAAGATGTTCTAGTAAGCCCATTTCCGCCACCATCACGACACCCACTAAGACCCACGAGGGGACAATGGAATCTCACAATAGGCATAGGAAGGATATCCAACACACAATCAATAACCTTTTACAATAACAGTGCAATGTAGGTACAAATCCCTTTTCACAATGACAAGTAATAGAACCATAAAAAAACCTGTTGGAACTGTTGGAACCGCGAAAGGGATACAGAAGCAAAGCAAAAAACCCACCACCAAGGTGTATGACAGTATTATTATCGAAAAACCAAACAGCATGTAACTCGTTCAAAACCGAAAACTGCTTGAAAACCCACAGCTCGAAACCCACAATCTGTTATAGGAGGCGCACCACAATCCAGCCCTTGATAACACTCCCACACAGGAGAACGAAACCCAAAAACAGATCGAGCAAAACCCTAAAAAACAGATCGAGCAGAAATCCTAAACCAAAACGAGCAGAAAGAAAACCCAATATGTGTGGGATCCACCGAGAAGGAGAAAACCACAACCCAACTGTTTTGAAGAAACAAAACAATCACAGCACCACCCTAAGCGAATCGGGTCTCGAAACGAAACCCTAAAAGGAAAACTGTACAAAAGCAGAAAATGAACCCTAGTAAATCATAACCGATCACAAACCTATACCTGAAGATCCATGCACGGTTAAATCATGGTGGAAAGGTCGATGATGAAGATACCAGGAAGAGGAATCGCCAAATTCGCCCCTACAGAGAGAGAAAAACGTTGTTTATTATTATTATTATTATCATGCACGGTTATTATTATTATTATTATTATTATTATTATTATTATTATTATTATTATTATTATTATTATTATTAAATAATAATAATAATAATAATAATAATAATAATAATAATAATAATAATAATAATAATAATAATAATAATAATTCATTTATATAATAGTTTTTATAATTTAAAATACGCAGGTTAAGCTTTGGACAAAATCCAAGAAGCAGAAGATCTCAGAGGTGAACCGACAAAACCGCATGGCGAACACGAGTTCTAGCCTTCACGGATCTCAGTCGTATGCTGCTATTCGCCATAACTTTGTAAGAAACTATTTAATCATTTTATTTATATATATACATGGTGTTATGTGTGTCGTTATTGATTTTATTTCTAAACAGTTGAGCAGCGAGACTGAGGCAGCGGTTGGAGAAGACTTGATAGAGCTTTACCGTCGGAACCATATGAGGGGCGATGTCTTTGAGTCCCCGGTATCTAAGGCTAGATATGTAAGTATAATTTATTTTCAAAGTTACCCATTTTTGATGAAATATAATGCATCACGACTTATATATTACTTTTCTTGTTTTTTTGTAACTAAACAGAACGAGATGATGCGGATGCGGGAAGAGAGCACCTCCGATGGGACCCGCATGACTGACCGTGAGATTCTGCGTACCGTGATTGGTGGTAAGCAGCGCGGTCATATGCCTGGTGTAGGTCAGGTCTTACCCGGCGGTGGAGTGAAGAAGACCTTTAGCGCCTCCCGACCTCGTGATGCAGCGGATGTGTCCTCACCGCGGGAAACAATGCAGAAACAGACCGAGGAGCTCGCTACACAGAGGAGTCAGATGGACCAGGTCATGGAGTTTGTGAGGTCATTGCCGAGTTGGCAAGAGCGAATACAGTCCGCCCCGGGATCAAGTGCTACTCCACCAGGTGGGTCGGGATCTGGAGAGGGTGGGTCGGGATCTGGTGCTACTCCATCCGGTGAGTCTAGAGATACCGGGGGCGGTAATGGGGGTAGTGGGGTTTGAGATGCCGATTTATGTTACTTTAACACGTTTTGGATATGTTTGTAGAGAATAACATGGATTATTATGTCGTTTATGTGCATTATGTGCTAGGATTCCCGTAAATGGATTATACGTATAGTTTTGGACCATTTGCGGATAGTTAGTTTTGGATAGTTTTGTAGATGATCATGCGTTAACGGTTTAGGAACCGTTTTGGCGATTTTGGAAAAGGATAACTATGTTAGCGATTGATGGGTATTACCCATTTTGCAGCAATATTCTGCATAATGGGTCAGCTAGTTTTGCCGGGGACATGTCCCCGGAGAAGGTACAAGACTATATTTCAATTTACAACTTTCCCCGGGGACACGTCCACGACAAAACTAAAAGCACAACAATAGCCTCTCGTTTTTGCAGGGGACAGGTCCCCGGCGAAAGAGTTTAACTCAACAGTGGTATCAGTCTTCCCAGGGGACACGTCCCCGGCAAAACGTGTGCCACGTCGGACTAATAACGTAATTAGGGTACTTAAATTAAAGTTCAAAAATAGTTTCCCCGGGGACGTGTCTCCGGCAAAAACAGATGCCACGTCGGACATGTTTGACCTGTGACAATTGGCTGCGGGACTCACATGTCCCCGGTAAAGGTGGTAAATAGTCCCCGGGAAAAGTATTCCCGTGAAGGTATTTCCGGGGAACTTTCGCCGGAGACATGTCCCCGGGGAAAGGTTTCGCAGGGGACATGTCCCCTGCGAAAGCTCTGATATTTCGCCTGCGAAAGCCACGATTGTTGTAGTGTCTATTTATGATTTTATATATATAAATATGTGCAAACAGATTAAACTAGTGACAATTTTAACCCTTGGTTAACAAAAGTAATTACAAAATCTTCCAATACACATTTGAACTAGAGGAATAACTTAATATTGGTTAATAATGTCATAATTGTATGTATTTCACATTTTTGTTGTATGTGTTTCACATTGTTGTTTTATCTGAATACTTACAAAATATCTAGAGTTGTAAACTATTCAATTATGTTTATTACGGAGGGCCCCAAAAATTTATAAATTACATCTACAATGTTTATTTGGTAACTATAACACAGGGCCTCAAAAATCTATAAGACGACCCTGATTATAATTAACACATTTTTATATAAATGTTCATGTTGTTTAGACTATATATTTAAATATAGATCATAGTGCCTAATTTCATACTCATCCAAAAGTAGTCAATATTAGGGTTAACGCCACCATAAATGTTGTATGGCGGCGAGCGTGCGCGTGGTGGACAGTGAACGTGCGTGTGGTGGCTAAAGTATGGTGGCGGTGGATGTAGATGGTTATGATAAATGTGGATTTGGATATGGTTAATGGTGGTGAGGAATAAGTCGGAAGAGGATAAAATTAAGAAATTGCTCACATTTAAAAGGAGGACATGTCGTACATTTTTAAAGAATTATCTCATAATATTTCATACTTGGAAATACTAGTGAAAGCGTTGAAACATAAATTTGAGTCGTTTAACTTCCAACATGTTCCAGATGCCGATATAATAATTTTCAAATTTTAACAGACCCCAACCTTAATTGATCTGAACCTGAATAACCTGAATAGGGTGGGTTTGCGCATGTTTTTTAGTCTTGACCCGAATTGACTCGAACCCGACCAACCCGATTCACACTACTAATCATAAGGCGAATTCAAAACCATATCTAAATTCAAATCCCTAAGTATTAGCACCCAATAAATAAGCCCCAAATAAATCTAACAGATAACTTTATGCAAGAGTTGCTTACTACTATACAAATCAAATATAAAAAAAGCTATTCAACTCCTATTTTAACTACTTATAAAGCACCGATAAAAAACTCTAAATCACTTAATATCTTAATTTTGTTCTATACCTATTCTGTCCTTGATAACTTTCAAAACTTCAAAAAAAGAAAAAGAAAAAACACTGTTAAGAATACTTTAGCACATATTACGCTTACACAAAACACTTAACATGCAATTAAACTTTAACGCTTTCGTAACTTAAGAAATATATGCATAAAAATCAATAAGATAAAATTGAAAAAACATTATTAAATCCGAATAAAATATAGACCTTGCAAGGTTGCATCTTGAGGCAAATGAAACTACCCTTAGAGCATGTACATTAGTAACTTGAGTTATAAAATAACACCAGCCACGTCAGCGCCACCTCAGCTTTAACATTTCACCTTAACATCCCCAAAAAACACTCACATCAATAACATCCCCAATTAAACTTTAACATTTCATATTTTCAATTTCAACCCCTAAACTAAAACAAACACTTCATTTATTAAAAAACATATCATTATTTTGAAAATATATTTAAAAACATATCATTTATTAAATTAATATACAAATAACATTTTTATATTATTAAAAAAAATTACAAAACTAAAAAAAAAAAAGTTACAAACCAATCTTCTATGTCTTCGTCTTCCTCATTTACAAACAAACTCAAACAAATCCAGAAAGCAAAACCCAGAAAAAAAAAAAAAAATACAAACCAAACTCATTTTCTTCTTCTTCCCTGCACAAAGCAAACCCAGAAACGCACGAGGGGGTGATTTGATTTTTTTTAACCCTTTAACGGGCGTTGCCCCTCCAACGCATGTCCTCCAACGCCTCCTTAAAGCCGGACATCCAAGGGTTATAGCGGCCATAACGCCGTTATGACGTTAGCGATGGGAATGCTCTTATGGAGGGTCCAAGCTTTTTGACTATAAGTACATGCTATTTGGTTATCAACCATAGTTTTGATGGAGTTAGTGGCATGGGCGGATATAGATTGAAGAGAATGAATACCCTGTTTGAATTATTAGGGGTATTTGGTCACGAATGAGCTCTTCTCAAGTTGAAGTACACAATTTGAGTTAAGTTGTGTAATTATGAGTCACTTTTTTTTTATTTGAGCAATTGGATCAAATTCAATGGCTCACAATCTACAACTTGACTCAAGTAATGGGAGAGTATCCTCACCCATTTGGTTAGGGAATTGATTGTAACATTCCTATTTGTTATTTGCACACTTAAATATACAAACTAGTAAAGTAGCGTATACTAAATGTACAACTATTGAATGCACGTATTAGAGCTGTCTCTTATA